>JAUMHQ010000089.1:5278110-5290044 GCA_032361165.1 Enteromius paludinosus | reverse complement strand
ACCTTCCAAATAAGGCAAAAACAGACTGTTTCATTCTAGGGTCAAATTCTAGGGTTGTAAATGGACCTGTAAAACCTGTTTCTGGGGTGTTGCTATGTTGTTGCCAGGGTACCCATGGTGGTTGCAATGCGATTGATAAGGCATCCTGGGTGGTTGCTAGGGTGTTGCTATGCAGTTGCTAGGGTACCCTGGGTGGTTGCTAAGGTGTTGCTATGTGGATGCTAGAGTACCCAGGGTGGTTGGTAAGGTGTTGCTATACGGGTGCTAGGGTACCCAGGGTGGTTATAAGTTTGGTCTGGATAGTTGCTATGAAGATTAGTTAGAAAGAAACCCAATTTAATAAATGCTGATCTTTTTGAACTTTGCTCGGTTAAGTAGATTAAATTATTACATTTAAGTAGAAAATTAATTTCTTTGAGGTCGGTAAGGTTTTATTTAAAAATTAAATTATTACTTTTATTCAGCATGGATGCTTTTTGTAATGTTGGTTTATGCTGGCTACGTCCTGGCAAAGGACCAGCTTAAAGTTAGACTCACTGAACTGTGTATGTAAGCTATTAAAGTAAATTCTGAATTTGATTGGACAAATTTGAGGACACCTCCATGAGTCATCAGTACTTTTGGACTATTTTTGGTCAAATTTAAATCCCCGTATCAGCTTAAACTTACGTTTTGGGCCAGCTAGCATACAGTTATGTTAGCCTCAATGCTAACAGCTATGCCAAAAGCCACAAAACTCCCAGTGTTGGCATATATTTGGAGACACAAATACCAAAACACCCAAGTCCCTTCATCCTCCAGAGCCTCATAAGTTATGTTTCATTGTCTTGTTGAACAAAAACATGCAGTCTTTTAATAACCCTCTATCTCACTCCCTAGCCTCACACAAACAACACACACACACAGGCAGCCGTAGGTCAAGGCCTAGTGTAGCGTCTATGCGCTTCTCCCTGCCTCAGCCCTTTTCCTGTGGCCAAACATACAGGGCAGGACTGGGCAGGGGATCGGATGTGTGGGGAGGGGAGCGTTACGTAAGCATAAATGTCATCACACACATACTTTTTGCCTGTAAGCACGCTATTGAAGCCTCCGCCCCCTTGCCTGTGCAATATGTAGACATGCAAACATATTGGGTGGGTGAAGGTTGTCTGTTATATACAGTACACGCAGTACTGTCCCACAATTTATGTTGTTGTGTTTTGTTTTGCATGAGAGGAATGTGCATACTAATGTGTTCGGTTACTGCCCATCACCCACAGTCCCTTGCATCTCACTTTTTCTCCAGTCTCAGTGTTATCAGCAGATAGTTTGCTTATCTGTTGCTTTGAGGAAGCATTTCCTTCTCCCCATCCCAGCAGATCCCTCTCCACCACTCCCTTCCCCTCGTCCCAGGACCGAGCGGGGAACGGCGACGGGGTTTTGAGGCTATGTGTCTGTGTTGGACGATGTAGGTGATGCTGGTTTTGAGTCATGGTGGTTTTCTCTGTTTCAGATCAACACAGCCTGCATCCCAGTGCAGCCCTCCGAACTGGTAAGACTTTGTTTATTTGTTTCTTTCCTTCCTTTTTCTGTTATAACTTAGTGCTTCTCAACATTTATGATTTTTGATGTTACTTACATTTATACCAGCAGTAACTCTTTGCCTCTCATTGGTTCACTCGCTGAATGCCTTGTGCCAGTAGAATCTTGCTTAAAACAGTTTATAATTTTGTAAAGTTTTTAATAAATTAGAGAGGGTCTAAAAACCTACTGACCAGCATTTCTGAACATAGCAATGGCCAAAAATGTTTAGATAGAGAACTTAAGACTTTCATTAGGGAGTAATTTTTTAGGTTAGTTAGTTTCATTCTTCCACTTAGTTTAATAGTTTTTTTTAAGCAGGGGTGTTGTATGTATGAAGTAATGATGATATGATAAGAGCCGTTTTTGTGTTGTTACTCTGTTTATGATGCTCTATCTGTGTTCTCATCTGCTGCAGAGAAGAGGAACGTCCTCCTCTAGACACATTCAGCATCTGGTAAGAACTTTTTGCTCTCACACTAACGGGCACCTGAACAAAAAATATTTATTGATATTTGAAGTACCTCGTAAGATTTTTATTTTATTTTATTTTATTTCATTTTTTATTTTATAACTTTTATTTATTTTATTTTAGATTTTATTGTATTTTTATTTATTTATTTATTTTTTATTTATTGTATTTTATTTTTATTATTTTATTTTATTTTAGATTTTATTTTATTTTATTTTTTATTTATTTTATTTTATTTTATTATTTTTTTATTTTATTTTAGATTTTATTTATTTTATTTATTTACTTTTTTATTTATTGTATTTTATTTTTATCTATTTATTTTATTTTATTTTTTATTTAGTCTTCAGCTTTGACGTCAAAAGTCATTAAATCAGTGTTTCATTTTCTGTATCTTTCTGTGGTTCTGACTCAGGTCCATAGTTTAATCAGAACCATTACACTTCTCTTTGAAGAGTAAGAAGGTCTATTCTTCATTTTTGGCCTTGAACAGTGCTTCAGCTTTTACAGTGGCATTTATCTGTTTATGTATCGCACATATGTGTCTCCTTAAGAGTAGAACAGAAATTAAGAACAAACATTTCTGAAATAAACTGAAAAGGCAATCTTTTGTACCAAGAGTTGGCACTGTCAACTAGACAAAAGTTTATTGAGTTTATTGTGTCCAAATAAACTCTCTTTGTCTTTTTTTCAGGGCTCAACCAAGTCTCTGACCTACACCAAACAGAGAAACACTCTCCCGAGGTAGGTTTGTCTGAAAAGAGTCAAAGCTTTTAAAGCTTCAGATCTCAAAGCAGGAGTGGTTGAGCATGCTTGAGACTTTATTTCCTCAGCTAATCTGTGCTTATCTCAGATAAGTTACCTCATCTCAGCAGGGTTTTATTCCCTTTGGATTCGATGTGAAAAGTTAAAAATCTCTTTTGGCCGCAGTGTGGTGAGAAGCAGAGAGCTAATATGTGTCAGGGAGCGTGGTTAGTTCAGCTGCACACCACTGACAACTCAGCTGTATCCAATCAAACTCTAGCTATCCAATAAAATATCTTTTACATGATTTTATGATTTTTAGTGGTTTTGTTTTTGAGAAGCTTTAATTTTATTTTATTGTGTATGCATCAACATTGAATTCCTGGGCAATGTAATAATTACAATTGCTAAATATCAAATGTTAAAAATAGTGCTGTCAAAAGATTAATCGTGATTAATCACATCCAAAATAAAAGTTTTTCTTTACAATATATATATTATATCTAAATATATTTAATATATAAACATATTTTCATTAAATATATACATGCATGTGTTTGTATTTATATATACTTAATAAATATACACAGCACGTACAAACATATTATGCTAAGAAAAACTTTTATTTGGGATGCGATTAATCGCGATTAATCTTTTGACAGCACTAGTTAAAAATTTTAATTATTTTTTGTGGGACAAAAAAAAATTAATAAAAAATATCTTTTTAATACCAATTTAGGTGCATTTAGGCATCACAACATTATAATATGCAGTATACTAAATATTAAAATAATTGCTAAATATAACATGTTAAATGTTAAAGTACTGTATTATTTTATGAGTAAAAAGTTTTATTATAAACTATCTATAAAATGTATTTTTGTAATGCTAATTTAAATTAATTTTGTCATCACAACATTATAATGTGCAGTAAACAAAATGTAATATTTAGTTTCAATATATGCTAAATACTACATTAGCGATAAGCCAATGATTAGTTAAATCTAATAACTGTATATAACATGTTAGATGTTGAATATTACAATGTTGTATATTTCGGACAAAAAAACAAAACAAAAAAATTAATTTATTTTTGTGTAAAAAAGTATAGATTTTTATATAATTGTTTAAGTGAATTTAGGTATCACAATATTAAAATGCTCGTTCGATAATTGCTTAATATCAACCATTTCAAATGATAAATGTCAATGCCAATTATTAAAATTCTCTATTATTGGATGTTTACAAAAAACATCAGCTTTTAAAATGCTAATTTAAGTGAATTTAGGCATCACAACATTATAATATATAAATGTATATATATAAAAAAACGTTTTTTGATATTTTTAAAGATTTCAGTGAGCGTTCAATAAGGGAAAATTTATTTTAAAGACTACGAGCACAGTAAACAATAACCCATCCCCTTTTCTCAGACGTTTTCCAGCCATCACATCTATTAGCTGTTTTCTGTCTTCTATCTAAAGCAGTTCCAGATGGTTAATTATCCAGGCTAAAAGCTGCTGGACTCTGTAGACCATCTCGGTCAATGCACGTGGTGTTGGTAGATCATCTTGGACCAGCAACAAACCAGCAGCTATATTCCAAAAATCAACCTAACCACCTTAAAGACTCATAAAATTGAGTTTCGTTTTATGTCTGTTAGCTCTTCAAGTCATTTGGCAGAATATTAAGGCAGGTTTCCCGTCTCTCACCAGGAGCTTCAGTGTAGACCGGGTGATGGACAGAGTGATGGAGAGGCACTATGATTTCGATCTCACGTACATCACAGAGAGGATCATCTCTGTGTTTTTCCCTCCTCTGTTGGAAGAACAGCGGTACCGCCTCAACCTCAGGGAGGTGGCAGCCATGCTCAAGTCCAAACACCAGGACAAGTTTCTGGTGAGTGACTCAGCGTGTATTTACTGTATCTAAGGGAAGTTTACTTAAGTCATTGTAATAGAGGCATTTTCACTCTTCCTCCCACAGTTATTCAATCTGTCTGAGCGGAGGCATGACATCACCCGTTTAAACCCAAAGGTAGGGGCTGACTTTGTGCGATTGTGTGTGTTTATGTTGCTAGTTGCTTTGCTGATAAACTTTTAAAGACCCGGTTACACCACCCGAGATTAATAAGTCTCCCTCTCTCTCAGATTCATGACTTCGGCTGGCCAGATATGCACGCTCCTCCTCTGGATAAGATCTGTGCCATGTGCAAAGCCATGGAGAACTGGCTGAACTCCGACCCCCAGCATGTGGTCGTTCTGCACTGTAAGGTCAGAGGTCATTGTAGTCTTTGGACGGTTCATGTCAGGGTCACAGGGTACTAAAGGGTGCTGACGTGACCCTTAAGGACCACCCTGTGGAGCGTCGCCACAGACGATAACGTGAAGACAGACCTGAGAGGATGTCTGATTTGACTGGCTTTTAGTTTTGCGTGAGATGTTTAAAACTGCAATGAAAAGCAAAGAGTTAGAGATGAGAAAGCACTAATGCATATTTAATTGTTTTGAATCTTTAAATCTGGGATTTAAATCTAGTTTTAATCTGGTTATAAACTGAGTTTTAGGACTTTTTATATATCAAAACAAAGAAAAGATTAGATGGTCAGATGTTCTTGAAGCACAAGTAGGATCATTATAATCAGGTAAAAGGGGAACATGCTAAAATCACACCTGACACCCTGGCAGCAGCTTGAAAAACATACTAAAAAACAATTGTATTGTTATTACATTTTGTTTACGTGTTTGTTAATTTGGGATTTGTTTTAAAAATCAAAATTTAGTTTTGTTCATTGACATTTTAATTTCACAGGGAAATGTGCAGCATTTTGTCTGAGAAATAATCATTATTTTGTTCAAAAGACCATGAGAAAATCATATTTTGGAAATTAGTGTGGTGAACTGTATTGTATTGTCATTATACGCCTAACTTTCACTTTCCTAGCTTTTCAAAACCTGAGTGTTGAAGTACAAATGATAGCGGTATCAGCTGTATTGAGTAGTATTGATTTCTTTTCAGGGCAACAAAGGAAAGACGGGTGTTATCATTGCTGCCTACATGCATTACAGCAAGATATCAGCAGGGTAAGTTCAGTCATTCTTCACTGCAAGGGGCAGCAGACTTTATATAAATGATAAAACACTTATTTATTCTGAATTTACTAAAATTAAATAATATAATTAAAATAATTAACTGAAAAAAAGTATACAATTTTTTTTATTTTACAATATCTTTTAAAAACAAATTAAATTTTTATGTTTTTATGCATTATGTATTTATGTATTTTTTAACTTTTTTTATATACAATTATATTATGGTTAATATATATAATATTTCCCAGTTAGTGTAGATGAAAACATTTAAAAACAGTTTTGCCATGTCTAATTACAGCAGAAATACTAGAAGTAATATTATTACTTGGATTTATGCTTAATTAATGTGTTTTAAATGAGTGTCTTTAACCTTTTTTGTTTACACAGGGCAGATCAGGCCCTCAGCACATTGGCAATGAGGAAGTTTTGTGAAGATAAAGTGTCGTCCTCTCTCCAACCCTCTCAGAACAGGTACATCCCTTTTGATTCATTGATCTTTGTGGGCTTTACGTACTTTCTGCATCGTTAACACTGATGTCTCTGCAGGTATATCTATTACTTTGGAGGGCTACTCTCAGGGGCCATCAAAATGAACAGCAGTCCACTCTTCCTCCATCAGGTCCTCATTCCTACCATCCCCAACTTCCAGGAAGATGGAGGTGAGTGAATATTTGACATCATTTCCTGACTTCATTCACGCATAAGCCCTCAATGAGGTCACTGAGGTAATATGTGTCTTTGTGAGAGCATATGTATTCATTAAACAATCCTCCTGCACATTCACACACATTTCAAGTTTGTTTTTAATCGTTTGCAGCGGCGGAGAGAGATCAAGGGAGTTTGCCAATTCCTCCATCATATCTCACTTCTTCCTCGCTCTCTTGACAGGTTTCTTGCCTTTCTTGAAGATCTATCAGTCCATGCAGCTTGTCTACACTTCTGGCATATAGTGAGTGAGGATATATTAGAGACGTATACGTAAAAGCATATTTAGAGGCGTTTGTTTGGACAGGCATGCTCATTAAGTACTAGGTATTACCTATGTAGCTTTATGAAGTGGGGTGTTTAACCCTTCATATCTTCTTCATTAATTGAATTTTTTTTTTTTTTTGCAGTGATCTACAGGGCTCCGGGAGCAGACGGCTAATTGTTACTATTGAGCCTGCACTGCTGCTGAAAGGAGACATCATGGTATGTGACTCTGTTTTTATCTGACCCTGATATATTACAACTGTCTCAACCATACAGTAGGCATTTCCATCACTTAATTTTTTTTCTCTCGCTCTCAGTCACTTTTACTGTCTTTTTCTGTCTTTCCTGTAGGTAAAATGTTATCACAGGCGAGTTCAGTCCCCTGAGAGGGACTCTGTGTTTCGACTGCAGTTTCATACGTGCACCATTCATGGAGCTCAGCTCTGGTTCGGCAAAGGGGAACTGGATGAAGCTTGTTCAGGTACATTTTTAACCGTACAAGCCAAGAATCCTATGCCAAGCTCATATATTTTTACAATAAAACCAGAGCTGCTTGTCCAACTCTGACCGCCTTGAGCTGAAATGGCCTTGGGATGTCAGCTGAGCTTGGTTTTTACGATGTGCTTTTTTATTTCTGTGGTCTGTGTTCTTTTAGCTGTGCTGTAAATTATCACCCTCGTTCCCATTGGGTAACACCTGCGCACCACAGCTGAGTAATTGAGATGAGATACAGATTTTCACGTGACAATAGATTCTCTGTGGGCTTACATTCAAGCATGGGAGGCAACTTCAATTGCTTGTAAAACTCTGGGAAAATTCCTAGATATTAATCATGGTTATAATCAAAAACATATTTATGAAGTGTGTAGTATGGAGAGGATATTACATGCAAAGCCTAATATAGTTAGTTGGCAAAGGCTCTTCTATTTTCCCAATGATTAACAATCTCTATTCCCACTGTTTCCTGTAGATGACAGATTTCCCTCTGATGCCACAGTGGAGTTTGTGTTTTCATCTGGGCCTGAGAAAATTAAAGGTAACATCAAATCTTTAATAAAGCTGCAGATAAAGTTCTTACTAACTGTTTGCAGTTTAAGTGACTGTGAAATTATTTGACAAACATAATTCCTGAGCTAATGCACATTTGCCACTGAAACAGGGCGGTGCTACCATATCATGTGGTCTTTAACTGTGTTATAATGCAGATGTACTTGGTTGTAATTTTATTGTGCATGTGTGTTTGATTCAGGGAGGGTTAACCAGAGGAATGATCCAGCTGTCAGTGTGGACTATAACACAAATGATCCGGTGGTGCGCTGGGACTCGTATGAAAACTTCAATCAGAGATATCAGGACAGCCTAGAGGGTACAACTATTCATTCATACAACCACATACTGTTATTTATTCAAGCCTTCAAAGGGAACATAATGTATTGTTATAAATTTCCTTTTTATTTTGAAATAAAAGTTTGACACTGCTTTTTACAACGTGTACAACATCTTGTTTCAAAACTAAGATTCAGAAATAACCATGGGACCACTGTAGCCATCACCACATTAACAGATGGTCAGGTTTACACATTAACACCTTGTTTTTTATACTTTCATACTTTCCTCCAGATATCGCGCACACATGTGGGCCCCTAGATGGCAGCCTTTACGCTCAGGTGAAAAAGCGTCGCGCTGCAGGCTCCACCTCCCTGCCGTCCACCAATGGGAGCCCTGCGAGGAGCACAGAGGAGCGTCCGAGTCAGCTTCTGTCTGTTAGCACTGATTCTGGACACTCATCCGTCCCACCTGAGCGACTCAATGAGTCAGCTCGACAGGCTCCGCCTACACAGCAAGAGAGGGAGGAGCTTGAGCGCTTGCTGGGTGGGATTGAAGGTGATGGAGGGAGGGATCGTGACCGAGAAACAGCCATTTTGGATGACGGTGATTCCTTGCCTCCTGAAAGGACTGGGTCACTGAGGTTAGGCCGTTCATGCTCATGTCGGGTGGGCTACCGATCCCAGCGTTGTGCTGAGCCTGGATGTGATGGACTCCACTTATCCAATGGCTACTGCCTTGATCGTACCACCACCACTAATGGACACACAGGGGCTCCTTCTCCAGGGATGCCATCCGTCATAGGGCTTTGCCAACACCACAGTGCCCATCCTCACCAATCTCTGCCTCCACCTGATCTACTCTGGGACCGCCAACAAGGTCCGCAGCACTACCTTCATCGCACTTGCACAGAGGGGCCATCACGCCACCTGTGTCCATATCCATCTCAAGAGATCAGTCCCCATCCACATAGTCTGTCTCCTCGACTGCTCTGTAGGGCGGATGAATACATCCCATACCCCCACCACCACCACAACCATCCACACCACCCAAAATCCAGCGGCCCCTACCACGATGTCATGATGATAGATGGCCTAGTGACACCTGGATGCCCCTGTCGGGACTGCTGTCTGCGGCGGGAAGATTTCCACACTCTCCGTTTAGACAGAGAGGAGGGAATACACTGGGAGAGGGAGGCAGAGCTTCACCGAGATACTGGGTTAAGACGGGGCCGAGAGGCGGATATGCAAAGAGGGGCAGAGATATGGGACCGGGAGGCAGGGCTAAGAAGGGGCAGAGAAATGTCTCTGCACTGGGAAAGAGACAGAGAAGCAGAACTGCAGTGGGAGAGAGAACGAGAGGCAGAATACTGGCACAGAAGGGCTACTGTATCCCCCTATGGGCCTCACGGTCATGAATTACCGCCGTTTAACTTCGATCCGCTTCCCGCAGGCCATCCTGCATACCCCGAACCCTCCCGGTCCCACTCTCATGCCCATCTGGATCTTAAATACAGTGGCGGTTCCAGTGGATACCAGACACCACACCAGACGTGCCCCTGCTCCCCCTATCAGCCATCACCTTCAGAGAGTCGTGGATATGCCTCGGGTTACCAGTCTGAGTCCACGTCCCCTCTTCCACCTCCTTCCGCCTCCTGCCCTGGTCCAGTGCACCATGCCAGCGGACCTACGGATAACCAAACAGACCCTCAGCAGTACACCTCTGATACAAATACAGGTGAGAAATGACTTGAAAGATTCAATTAAAATCTTTTGTTACAGGATTGTTATAGGATTGTCTTTAAATTTGCAAGAAAATCATCTTCGACTAAAGAAATAAATTTGTTCATCAGTCTGTATGCTGTCTCTATCAGATTGCCCTGGTGCAGATAGCATAGGCTGGCGAAGTCACATCACCCATGGTTCCCTGCGGCGGACACATCGAGATCCACATGCCCCATGTTCAACACCCTCTGATATTTCAGGACCTCCAACACCAGTACACACAAGCAGCCCCTTGCGAACCCAAGAGAGGTAACTGCATTTAGAAGTAGAAGTGGGGGGAGTTTAGCTCCCACTCTAATCCAACACGCCTAACCAACCTGAACCTTAATATCTAGCTAAGGTTGTCAGGTTTACCTGAAAATAACAGCAGGTGTGTTGGAATAAGCTTGGAGATCTGTAGAGCACAGCTGGCTTCTCTTACAGTAAAGGAAATGTTACCTGGTTACTTAATTTACCTTTGTGTTGATTTCTTTTTCTATTTTCAGTCCAGGTCGTGAGTATGAGTCAAGAGAGGTGAACAGTGAAAGCAGTTCAACCCACTCCCACAACAGGACGCACCCACCTGCCCTACAGTCCACCAGGACCAGTCCGGGGTCTCAGCAAACTGTACATTCTTCCAGTCAAGAGATTCCTGAGATACACCCCTTTCCTGCCACACCCACCATTGCCCAACAACTCTCTGCCCATTCCTCACCAACAACACCTTCCACTCCACAAATCTCAGCAGAACTCTCCACCCTTTTAACACCTTCATCAGAATCCACCCAATCACAAGCAAACAGCTCACCTACTGCTGCTACAGGGGAAATGGTACCACAATCAATTGAGACTGTTAAACTAGCACGTTCACCAGGTCCGCCTTCGTCCATCCCGCAGAGCAATGGAGTATCACCTTCTCCTGAACCAGACACCCCTTCTGCTTCTTCTGCCCCTGCATCCCCTCAGCCTCCCACTAGTGAACATGAGAGCTCTTCTTCCCCTGAACCCCCAGTGCCTGGCTTTGCGACACTGGGTAGGAAGCTGATGTTGGGCTCTGAAATCTCACTTCCTGCAGGACACAGTATAGACGGTAGCCCCAGCTCCACTCCCACCTTCCCCATCTCTCCAGCCTGCTGCACCCCATCTCCTCCACCAGGCACCTACTCAGGGAGCCCGGTCACCTCCGTCCCACAGCCACCCCTCCCAGAAAAACGCCGCCCATCAGGCCAGCCAGGGTCACCCAACGGCAGGTCTGGAACTCTGAGGGCATCCATGAGTCACCAGCCCTCTGGCCAACACCACGTTACATTCTCACCTTCAGTAGGAGAGCTGACTGTGCCCGCTGGACAGGAAGAAGCTGGTGTGGAGGGCGAGATGGGCAACCGTGTCAGTGTGAAATTTGTGCAGGACAGCTCTCGATTTTGGTATAAATCCGGCATCTCCCGAGAACAAGGTGAGACAACCACTGTCTTATAATTTAACTAAATAAAAACTAAATGCAGTTTAGAGATGTCTCCACGGCCAGCTGCTAATAATCCACATTTGTAAAACAAAAGTACTGCAAAATAATAGAGGCTTTTGCACCACATAGTTCTAAGTTCTCTAGGATTGCCCTGCTGGCTAATTCCAGAAATAGGTTCTCCATAGCCCTATGTTTTCTTGGTTGCTTTCGATTTCTGATTGCTATGGGTCTTTGCCTAAACAGCTTTGCTTGTGCAACAGGGATGCAAACGGTGCGCCTTTTGGCGGAGGCCGCCTTTTTCACGGCTGTGTGGGAGACGTGTGTGAATCGTGCAGATCCGATGAGGGTTTTTTTTTGGAGGGGGGGGGGGGTGTTACATTGGAGTCTCAGATTATAATTTCTTCATAGGAAATTCTGTATTAAAATTGCTAAATAAGTAAACGCCGTTGCAGTCCATGAAACATATGAAACTTATATGAAAAGAAAACAGTGAGTCAGAAAGCTGCGCACGTCAGCCAATTGGCTGCGCGCTATTATCTACTG
>JAUMHQ010000089.1:5241688-5257364 GCA_032361165.1 Enteromius paludinosus | reverse complement strand
CGTTTCTGGGCATTTTTTCCCCTTACCTAAGCTACATACCTTCTATGTACATATCAGAGAACCATTTAAAATATTCTGACTGAAAAGACTGATCTTTGAAATTAATTAAATAATGAAAAGAAACTTTAAACATAAAAATTAAAACCGCCAGTAGGGGCCATGAAATGTAACCCTTTCATAAAGCTCTATTCTGCGGCTGAGAACCAGCTGACACATTTGCTGGACATGTTTAGGGCTTTGTATCAAACAGTGGACTGTTTGAGAAAGTGATTTATTTTCGTATTTTTTTAAAAATGCCAAGAATGCTTTATTTGTTTGGGATCAAGCAAGGTTGTGTCCTTTGACCCATGACCTTCTCGTTTTCTCGCCTAAGAGAGCCCTGTGTGTCTCTCTGCCAGTGGATTCCTTCCCTTACACCAAAACAAAGAGAAAGCGTCTACAGCGGGCACCTTTTCTCTCAGCACTTGAACACAACCCCAGCCTCGGCAGATGACTCACACTTGACAAATTAAAACAGACTTTGTTATTTCCATCCTTATAACACACCGAACAATCAAAGCAGCTAGCGAGCAGACACAATAAAACAAATATGAGCAATAAACTATTTGTTCTTGCAGATGGGGCTTCGAAAATCCCAGCCTAATGTCAATTGCTCGCCTCTCGGGAATAAGCACTCAACTTCACCGTAGTATACGCATCAAAATGAAGCATGGCAGATTTTAAAGGATTGATTACATTTCGTCCCTCACTCCATCAGCGGGAAAGTGTGTTTGCATGTCACTCAGTAAGCCAGAAGGAGAGACGGATAGACAATGCCTGCATGTTGTGGTCTTCTAGAAAGGGGCAAGGGTTTGTTCTCTGGTGCCAGCGGCTGCACTTAAGGTTTTAGTTGCAGGCGTCTCTCTGGCGGGCAGGAGTTTACATGACACATGAAACTGACCACACAGTCCTTGAGCTCTCACCCTCCACCAATATCATGCAAACAATCACAGGCGGGCCATAAGAGGGCTCTGCTGACAATACAGACCACATCAATGCAACGCTAGGACACAATGGCACCTACTGTAATCTGAGCATTTACTGTTAACAGGGTAGTGTGGTGTAGCGGTTAAGACTCAGAGCTGGGGATCCAGAAGGTTGCTGCGTCTTAACCCCAATTTCTTCACTTCACGCGCTTTTGGAAACAAGTTCAAGCATGAAGCGACAAATCATATAGGCAACGTTCACACAACGCGTGTTTAAAGGCTGACAACTGTCAAGTGCTTCTGAAAAAACAAGCTCCTGAAACCTATAGACAAACAGGTTTAGACCTCGACAAACATGAAGATGGAGGTGTGTTTTTTTGTGTATATGAAGAGAGGCCTACAGGGAATGCATTGACACTGACTGTCACCTTTCACACAGCCACAAAGACAAGACACCTGACATTTGTCAACAGTAGTTTTCCAATACAACATACTGTATTAGGAACCTCCCACAACCCGACTGGTTTGACTAGTCATCGAATACTAAATTTCAGTGAAATAAATATATAATCTCGTCATTTTAAGACTATTTTGTCACTAATTCAATGTTAATATAGTTTAAATGCAATTTATTTCTGTGATTCAAACCTGAATTTTTGCAGTGATGCCTACATTCACTTTGATAATGAAAATACAGTCAGTGTAATATGTGAAGTGTCACTGTCATAATCTAAAGTAATAACGAGAACACTACTGAAACAGAATGTGGTAAATTCTTCGTGCTTTACTCAATGGTGTTTAAGCGTGTTGTTACAGGAAGACTGCATTAACAACTACACATACAGTACTCATTCTGACTAGCACACTCAAGTTAACGTTTCCTTTTGTGCAGATGCATGATGTTTACGTTGAGCACATATTTGATTAATCTGATATAGGATATGTTGGGTGAGTTAATTTGCTACCAAAGAGCTGTTGTTCATTCACTACTAAGTGTTCGATTTGAATATCTCGAGTAAGAGAGCATTTAAAGTGCAAATATTAACCAATTATTCCTAAGAACAACACACAGGATTTCTGGCTAAACCTAAACAAATGCCACTTGCTTTAATGTATTGAAATACTGGCTCAAGAGAGAGAGAGAAAAAAAGTTTCAATAAAGTACCTGTCTCTCCGGCTGGGCCGGTGCATGTGGTGTCCGTTAGTGCTGGAGTGGTGGTTGAGGATCTGAGTTTTGGGAGGAGAAGGGGATTTGTCTCCTCTACTCTTTTCCTCCTGTCGTGCTTCTGCCGTCTCTTTCCACAGCTGCTGAAGCTCAGCAGGGATCAAGCCTGTGAGTGAGACACTGCCTTCATTAGATTACTAGAAAAATAATAAGAACCCTAGATCTACGATTCTGTTTTTCCATTCATTCACCCATAAACCTTTGAAACACACATGACTACTCTATTTCAAATGATCTCTGCTGCTCAAGAAACATTTAATAATATCAACATTGCAAACATATTTTGGTAGAAACAAAGCATTTAGAAAATCAAACTTATATTTCTATTTCATATCAAAGTGTATACTGGCTTTCACAATAAGAATATAACTTTCACAGAAAGTTAAATGCAGTGTTTTAGATGTTACCCAAAGGAAATGTAATACCCTGCATATTGAAGACGGCTCCACGGCTCCTTTAAAGGGCAAAGAAGTTGCCAGTGTGTTTTCGTTTTGTCATTTTAATTTGTTATTTAAGTGAAAAATACAGATTTTGGAATATTTTTTTAAATATTTTATTATGTTTTTTTTATTATCAGAAGCGGTGCAGGTGCGTGACAACTTTATGAATCCAGGTTCAGTTGCACGTTAAAATAAACTCATGAAAAAGGAGTAGTTTACCCAGAAATTTAAATAACGGTATATTTTTTTTCACCCCCAAGCCATCCTAGGTGTATATGACTTTCTTCTTCCAGACAAACATAGTGGGATAGATCTACAAGAACTGTGTACTAACCTATACACCTTCAGGTGGTTATCACATGTCCTCTGAAGCAGATCGATGGGATTTTTTACCAAAAATATTGCTAGTTTTAAAATTATAACCTAAATTATAACCTGACTTCCTGCAAAGCGTCCCCGAAAGTCATATACACCTAGGATAGCTTGGGAGGGATTAAAATATGCCTTACTTTTCATTTTTGTGTAAACTATTCCTTCAATGGGACATACACACACCCATTCTAATTTTATATAACAGCCTAATAATTTATAATTTTAATCATATCAGTTAACAGTTAATGTTCAGATAGCGAGCAGCGGTTGTCAGTCAGGAAATGTAACCGAAAGGAGGATCCCTAGTGAGGGGTTCTTACCTTGGGCCAGCGTACCGGTGAGAGCCGACGGGACTGACAACAGGCCCTGTCTCTGCAGATTGAGCAGGTGCTGCTGTTGAACGGAGAGTAACTGCTGCTGTAAAGCCATCTGCTGGGCCATCATCTGCTGTTAGAAATACAGAAACAGACACTTGACACTCCCAATACAGTCACTGCCTGCGTCTTCACTCAATCATAGCATCTTTGCACAGCCGGTACTTTCTCTCAAGTGGGTAAAGCTGCTATCACCACAGCCGGTGTCTTCACTCGCTCACAGCACAGTCGCAACAAGCCAACAAAACACAGAAATGTGGCAAGTGGAAATCTGACACAGATTGCAATAAATGGCTCTGATGGTCCTCTGGGGTATATAGTGATGCTGTTACCTCTTTACTTGGTTTCCCAGCATGCTGTTGCTGCAGGAGCTGCAGGTGGAGTTCATCTTGCTGTTTCTTATAGAACTCCTGAAGCTGTTGCTGAGGAAAAACACAAACAGCAAGCCACGCATCAATCCCAGGTATTTTACACTCTAGTGAGCGACTAATATATTGACCAGGTTGATTAATAATTTGAATCTGGGCACTTTGAGAACATTTTGAGACATTTTAGCTTATATGGGAGTGGGTTGAGGACCACAACCCTGAGTAACCAACAACACTACATTATATATTTTTTTGCTGCAGATGTGGGGCTGCACTGCACTGTGTGTACCTGCTGTAACATGAGGGCCTGTTGTTGCTGCAGTAACAGTTGGAGCTGCTGGGGGCTCAAGACCTGCTGCTGAAGGATCTGCTGCATCTGCTGAGGGGTTATGGCCTGAGGAGTAATCATCCCCACTGATACAGCAACCTACAGAGATACACATATAGCTGCTCCATTATTAACCGTGCAGTGGCTGCTTATTAGGCTTGTTCTGATATCACAAATGTAGAAGACGATACCAATACCAGTGAAATTTCTGGACTCATGATACTGTCAAGTAATAAAATATTTCCCAAAAACAAATTGATTCAATCTTTTCCAATTAAACAGTCTGTGATAAAGATGAACAAAGTGCTTGCAGCTATTTCAATATCAAAAATTCAACATTTAAAAAATAAATGGTAAATCAAATGTGAAGAACCACAACAATTATTGCTGTAGTCTGCATTTTTAGTGATATTATGTCTTAATTCAGCACTGTCAGAATTTAACCCAAGAAGCAGGTGGTAAAGCTGTGCATTTTCTTCCCATTAGGTGTAATGTTGTGTTAAATATTATTTGTTTTTCCAAATGACTTAATATGGTTATCCAGTGTATAGAGAATAGTTGTTATACTTTAAAATACCCAGTACTTAATATTAACAACATAATATACAGCAGCAGGTCGATTAGGCTGCACTTTCCCTTACACATCCAATACTTTGCAACAAAACTGACTGGTTCAAACATTTGATGTGCACACCTTGTGATGTAAAGAAATATAAAAAAGCACATCAATAACTCTTTCCACAAACCCAATTTCAATCCTCTTCCCCAAGAATAGCAAACACTTTGGTATCTCTTTTTAGCTGTTCACTTGTTTCCAGAGTATGACTATGCCAGACCTTTTATTGTTTAAACATTCAGGGAATAGTTTCCAAGTCCTCTGGGCCTCAACAGTCAACATCAACAAGACCAAGTAAACAAATACACAAACAATTTTGAAAACCACAATGCTTACAGTCCTCAATAAAATGCAAGGACAAACCCCTCTGCCTACAACTGGAAAAACATCTCTCGCAAGCATTCATTTCAGATATCTCCATTTAATTTGCACAGAAACCGAGGCAAACAACCAGTCAAGATTAAAAAGACAAATGCATTATTCATTTGTTGACAGCAGCTCAAACACTGACATTAAAAATGCTACCAACGAAAACAGACAAACAAAAATACCCACAACAGAGGCGAGTGTTTTAAATGTAAATGCACTGGATTTACAATGAGTTAGCCCATGCTTCACTTGGCCTCAAGCAATTACCACATCTCAAGCCAAACACACACACACACACTCCGCTTTTAAGATGTTTACAATAAACATAAACAGAATAATTAAAGTCACATTTACGGATTCGTATAAATAATACATACTGGGGTACACAGCAACTGTAAAAACAAAACTGGAGATTGCATTTTAATTAAGTCTGTGAAACACAAACAAACACAAATTTCCAGTAAAGACGTCTGTGTTCAGGCTCATATAAACATACTGCTGGACTGAGATACTGCATCTATGAGAGAACAATAACAGCTGACTGTTGTACTAACAATATTTCCCATACAGTGTGCGTGTACATGGCCCTAAATCAGGAAAACTGAAGAAAGTGTTCACACAAAAAATTTAAAATCCAGACATTATATACTTTTATAACCTTCTCTTGATGGAACACAAAAGATGATATTTGTCGGAATGTTTAAGCTGCTCTTTTCCTACTTCCTACTATTTTCTCCTCAAAAGTACTAAAATAGCTAGCTGTCTGCTGCCAAATTATAAGACTGCTGGGCAGAAACTGTTTACATTTTTGGATTACGTAATCAGGTTCCAAACATGATGTACTTGTAATTATAATCATGGTGTAATTTTACAACATTACAGTTGCTTTTTATGGATTAGCTACACACAGTGCTGTCAAACGTCTATTCGCATCCAAAATAAAGTTTTTGTAAGCGTAATGTGCGTATTGTGTACATTTATTATGAATATATAAATCCACGCACATAGAGAGAATACATTTTGAAAATATTTACATGTATTGACATGTAAACATTTATATATGCAATAAATTATAAACAACTTATATTTAACATTTTTCTTAAATATATACATGCATGTGTGTATTTAAATATAAACAATACATATACGCAGTGCACACACACACACAAATTGTTTGAGCAAAAACCTATTTTGTACGCGATTATCTGCAATTAATCATTTGACTTATATTTTCACACAGTGGCAGTAAATTACTCACAATTTATTGATTCCCCCAAATCAGTAACGATCATTTTACGTATTATGCATGGATGCTATCATAACCTTTATATTTCAATATATTGCGGCACAATTTATTGTTACACCTCTAGTTTGCAGACTTTTCAATGCCGCTATTTAAAGAAATGTATCTTTAACTGCATGTCAAAAAAACAACCAGTATGATTCTTCTCATGAAAAACAGAAAACTCAGCAGGCCCTAGAAGTTCTTGATAGTGTTAGAGTCAAACATGACTAAAATTAATGACTTGCGGTTCAGTAAGCGAGTCAGATTAATTCAGTAACTGCTGCAACTGATTTATGAGAGCTTTCCTGGTTGGCCATGTGCTGCATGCAACTAAACTAAAAGTGTTTATTTTTGTTGTTTATTGTTGTTATTGTAATATTTCATATTGCTAACTCACAGCTGAAATATGATTTCTTCTGTCATGATACTTTGGGTTCAGCGTCGGTCGGCCCACTCCTAGCCTTGCACAGTGGTGCAGCAAACGCAGTGTTACTTTTCCTAAGCTAAGAGCTGGTTTACAGGCTGTATACATGAGCACACATCACAGGGAAAGAGTTTTCATAAAAAGGACTTAATGAAGAAATAGAAGCAGTATATCTTACAAGTTAACACAAACTGACAGTCATAAGTATTGCACTTAAAAAACATAAAGGGCCTAACAACAAATGAAACTTCTAACTACTATGCCTTCGAGTCTCAACAAATAAATATTTTAAAATGCCAAAGCCTGAGAAGAACATAAACATGCCAGCAAATTAATGTAAATATTCTCTCTCGGGGGCACAGTAAGCACTGATGAGTGTTGTTTCCATGACAACAGACAAGTCCAAACATTGTTTTGTTGTTGTTATTGTTCTTGCCAGTGTGTCAGAGAACCAACTCCCCATGAGTGAGTACATGTCAACAAGCGATCGCTTCTGAAAACACAAGCCGTAAATCAACAGGCTTCAGCAGCCCAAAAACAAATAGAGCCCGTTGTTATTCCCCTTCAATACCTTGAACAATTTTGGTGTGGTTCCCCGCCCAAAGTAAAAATAACATTCTTTTCTGCACTGTGCATCTGGGTAAATATAAATTGCAAAGGCAAGGAAAAAAAAAAAAAACAAGTGGGGAAAAAGGCTCAGCTCTTCGAACACTGCCTTTAAAAAAAGACAAAGGGAAGTAATTCAGGGAATAAAATTACAGCTCAAAGACAGTGAGTCACAGAAAAAAGGTTCCAGTGACCATTCAAAGCTTTCAGCCCTTTGTCAGATCGGATACCACGGACCCTAGTGGTCATTCACTTCATTAATCACTCCCTCTTAAGATAGAAAATAAAGAGAGTCTGGAACAATTCTGAAAAACAATACTCTTCTACAATGTCAGCAACAAATGATGATGCAAAAACACTAAACAAAAACCAAACTCAATTAAGAAAATAAAATAAAAATAAAATTAACAACGCATTTTAAATGTATGATCTCCAAGTTAAAGCATAAAGAAAATGACCACCATCCAATAAACCAACAAACTACAGCAAACGTTATATCTTCTGCCCTTTCCATCTCAATACTCACAGACCTTGGTAACTCCATGGGCGGCAGGAACAGAGAGCTGCGCAGACTGTTTGAAGACTAGAGAACACCAGTATCTTTCATCTACCCAACCCCAATGACCAACCCACAACCTCCAATAACGTTCTCACTAGGATCCCAAACCTAATGCAAGCATCCAGTCGCATGGCTCGGGCTAGTAACCCCGCCCCTTGCACTTGCCATAGTGGCATGTTGATTTGAACTATTGACTATCTGAACCCTCATTTCACCACTTGCATGCACATTCACACGAGCCGCACGTACAAAGCATTCAATTCATGATGAATAAATAAAGGCAGCTGTGCACTGGGTAGCATATATTGTGTTTGTTTGCAGCTAAAGCTCTACAGCTGTCCGCTTCTCTTCAGTAATACAGTCTTATCTGTTAACTGACATGACAGAAAATACTTTTACAATAGCCTACACACACAATAAAAATGAACTTGTAATCTTCCATCGTAACGATGTGTAATAATAAAACACACCCTGATTGCCCCATCTCTTTATGATCTGTTGAAGGCAGCATAAACAAGTCGGTTTGTGCAATAGAGTAAACAACACGGCTCTCTGGAGGTGTATGTGTGTGCTGTTGGTTGAGGAGGGTACGGCTCTACCTGTGCGTCTGCCTCTTTTTCTGTGCTCTTGGGGGACTTCTCACCACTCAGTTGCTGCTGCTGCTGCTGATGTTGTTGTTGTTGAGCAACTTGTAGCGCCTGAAGATGCCAAAAAAACAATAACAAGTTTCTGATTGGCTTCTGAGCTGCTCTGCTCTCCCAGGACTATTCACATTGTTTTCAAGAACACAGATGCAAAGGCAACATATTTCGTAATCAAGTTGCAAGAAGAAAATAAAGTGGAAGTTTTTTTAGACAAACTAAGTAAAAGAAAACATGGAAATGTCATTTACTGACGCTCATGTCAAACACTACCATACAAAAATGTTCTAGTGATGTTTTAAATGAAGGCTACATTACTTAACATAACATACCATTACTTAGAGTATAACTATTTTTAACACTAAGAAACCTTTGAGAAGCAAATCATCCTATTAAAATAATTTCTGTAACAAAATAACATTGTAAGAATGAGGTACCTTTTAAAAATATATCAAGTCAAAATACAGACAGCTTTGGTCACAAAACAAACCAACAAACAAAAACTCCACGCAGAAGGTTTCATGGCAGACTTTTGATTTTTAGGATAACTATCCCTTTAAGAACAACTCCACTGGATATATCCAAGCAAATGACGTTATGGGATTGATTTGGGTTTGATAAAAACAATCACAGCTATAAAGCCTCTTGACAAGTCCTCACAGAACAAATGAAACTGATTATTGTGCAACATGTTTGATTTAATAATAACCTGTGAACATCCTGCCATGACACTGCCAGTGAATAAAGTGCAGAGGATTCAACCTTTGGCTCTATGAACAGCCGCAGTGCCTATCACACATTCCTCTGAAGACTATCACATGGTAACATTTGAAAAAAAAAAAAAAAACATTAGCATAAGTCTTTGCATGAGACAATCTAAACCTGCTCTTTATTTAAACCAGAGGAATATACACCTTCTGAAATGGAAAAAAAACAAAAACTGTTGTTGGGAGGAAACAGCCACAATGTAAATACCCCAGCTGTGCCAAAGCAATGAGAGGTCTCCAAAAGTTGTTGAAAGGATGTCTCTCTCACCCTCTGTTGCTTTTGTCTTATTTTCCATTGTGTGGCCTTCCAGATAGAAATCAAGGAAAGAGAAATGCAAATAGTGCAAGCGAACAATATCCACAGCGGTGGGACCATCCTCTCGGATCTGACCTCTTACACCTCTGAAGGGTCAAACATCTGGCCCTGTGGAACTCCCCTTCTCAAAAAGAAGGGTGGAGAGGCGAGCCAGCGGATGTGGGAGACTTCAATAGAGAAGCGCGAATAGAAAAGGGAAAGCAGACAGATCATGACACAGTAATCCTTGGGAGATGAAAACAACATGGGAAAGCATTTACAGGAGCGTTTTAGAGCCTTCTCTCATTGTTTTAATACAGGATGGTGCCGTGAACCCACAGCTGTCTGGACGTTATTCCAAAGATGACATCACACATCTGGAATCTAAACATGGGGCATCGGGGTAATGTGCGGGTCTCCATCAACATCAATCTGCAGTGCTTCATCACTGCCGTCACAATTTTAGCATGTGCATTCATTTTACGCACACACATATGCAGATAAAAGCAAGCATAAAGATCTTTAGTGACTATAATAACAGAGCCCCCGATTCACATCAATGATTTAAAAGAAGACGGGTGTGTCATACAATTGCTCAATTTTTCTAATAAGCAACAAGGCTATTGTGTAACAAATGTTGACATACCAATAAAAGCTTCATTACTTTGAGAATGCATTTCCTGGAACATTTTCAACACGTTAGTCTCATATACCGCCAGAGATTTCACAATGCATGACCGATTTAACTGAAAATCAACTCATTTCGATATCAACTCAATGCAACGAACAATATGCTTTTCTCACAAGCAGATTGTTCTGAACCTACATGACTTCCTTTGAAACACTACTTTTTAATATTTTCTCATTCCATTGAACTACATAAATCAACATTACAGCAAATTCACCATTACAGCTTCATACAATATTTACCATATTTGATAAGCTCCATGTGCGCGCACAAGGATCGCGGTTTACACGTGAATAAAAGCGGTGCAGATGAGGTCTCTACAAAAGACTTGGATTAAACCGCATGGTTCATATGGGTGACTTTTAAGATGCGCTTTTGATTACACAGACTTTCAATGAAGGAACAAAAAAATGAGAGTATATTAAAAATAACTTCATTTGCATTCGGAAGATGGATTTGGAATGACAGGGGGTGAGTAAATTATGACAATTTCCATTTTTAGGTGATCTAACATACAAAAAAGTATGTATTACCCAACAGAAGGAGACAAGACTACTTCTATTCTTCATAACTCTAGCTTAGTGGTCTGAATCACACATAAAAGAGATCATGTCCTATTTAAGTACTAGAATTACTATTAATTATTAAAAGAAAGCACAAATTGGTTATGTTGAACCTGTAACTGTACAGGGCATCATGGTCTCTACAATCAACTTGGCTCACAATGCTTTTCGGAAGCTCAGAGCTATTAGCGCTGAACTTTGGCTTCTAAAAAAAATGTAGTCGTCTCAAGGCAAAAAAGAACCAAATAATGTCTAAAGAGCATCGGTTGATATATTTTAAGTTGGTTAAAGTTCTTGCCTGTGTTTGAAGATTCTGGGCTGTGGCTGGCGGGGATGAAGATGTTTCTCTGGTTACTCTCCTCTCGCTCTCAGAGCTCTGACCTTCCTGCCCAGCTGGACTGCTATTGGTTGTTTGATCGGTCTTGGACTCCTGCATGTCGATATGACAACCTGAAATACAGGAGGGTGAAAAATAAGACCGTCGTCAGCGAAAAAAAAAAAAAAAACTTTTGACACAGAAGTGCATGCCTTAGAAAGCATTTCCCTTTCTTTTCTTTCTCCCCCAACAGACTGGATCATGACAAAACATGCGTGCCAGCAGAGTTGACATCACAACACAAACATTTGTGTTTGTACTGTTCACAAATATGATAGCTGCATTATAAACAAACAGTTCTGAGAATAAAGCATTTGATGCCAACCGATTACAACAATAACAGACAAAAAGATCAACTCTTATACGAGACAAATCCTTCTAAGGGGCCTTTTAAAATCAGATAAATACCTGTTTTGCTCTTGAACAATCAATATCCTGCTTCTTCCACAAATTCGATAAACATTTGTGTGAAACAGCCTGATCACATCAGAATGTTTACAAAAAAACTGACACGAACAAAGACAACATTCCTCACAGCCTGATACAATCAGCAAAGAAAAAAGCCCAGGGTGCTAACTGTACTTCACAGTCAAATCAACCGCTCAAATGATTAATTACGATTAATCACATTCCAAATAAGTTTATATTTACGTTCAATAGGTTATGCGTGTGTTCTGTGCATATTTATTATGTATAAAAATACTTGTATTTATATATACATTTTACTTGTAAATATAAATAAGCATATTTTATATATAAATCTAAGACTATTACTTAAGTCTTAATACATAAATGTATGCATGCATGCATTTCCGTTACGTATACATAAATATATGCACAGTGCACACACAAACTTTTTTAATCATTTATCAGCCCTATACAACACAATATAGTTATGATAATATACTGATAAACAACACCGAAAACAAAAGCATGTCAGTTTTAGAAAACATAATTGCAAGAGGCAAGTTCTTATGAATATCGGTATAACCTGTCTGCCTGCCTTCCACGAAGCTTAAAATATACCATTTAAGACAATATAGCAGCGTGGGCCACGTGTACAGTTGAAAAAACTATGACATGTTTACAGTTCTCTTTTTTATTCCAACCTCATGATGGCAAGAAACCACATGTTTAAGGATGAACTGGTCATATGAAAACTTATAGAAGAACTTCATAAAACTCATTTTTAAAAATCCTAAGCGCTTCATATAGCTCTTCCATGTCTGGCTGAACATTTTGAGTGAAACACTCTCCCACACAAGGAAGCAGGGGCCGATATTTGTTAAATAACTGATTGCCACCATGACTACAGTAAACACTGGGGCCCTAGGTTTGGTGTTTATTAACAAACACATCTTCCTTCTGGAGCAATTTAACATTAACCAGGTGGTACAATCTGCAGATCTGGCAGGTGCCATAATACACAGGGAGGGCCTTATGTAAACAGCTGAGAAGGGCGGGGGAATGGCTCGAAAAGCAACACAGCTAGAGTAAACAGCGAAGAAAATCTCTAGACAAACAAGCAACCCCTCTCCTGACATGAATGTGAACCAGAACAGAGCTCGTGGGATTTGAGTGCTTGTTATTTAGTGCTGCTAATACAGCCGCTGCCTGTTTCGGCAGGCAGAGACACAGAGTTGCACTTTCACTGAGAGCGAAGAACAAATTTTAGATTGCTGTGGGGTTGTATACATGCTGCTGAGGTCCATGAAAAAATGAGCAAGGAAGATCTGGACCAAGCGTGGAATGGGTAAACCTCTCCAATCATTTAGTTCTAATAAAACTCACCATTTTCTTATAATCGACGGCAAGCTCGCATGAAGATCTGCCTCGATAAAATTAAAAATCGATGCACAGAACCTAGCCCCGCCCTACGTTTAACATTTTTTATTACCAATCCATTTTAGTCAGATCACAATACAGAAGAAACAACCTGTCACTCACTACTTCCATTTCATCATGAATTGAATCAATTTATTAAGCGCCATTCTTCTCTGGAAATAAGTTGAATAGTTGGCATCTATAAACACTGCACAGCGACAACAGCTAAGTGAACAGATGTTTCACGACATGGTTGAATTCTGAATTGACGAGTCATAATCCAGGACCATACTATACGTTTATATAGGACAAAAATGTGCACTTGCAGGAAGTTCACGCAAAAATAAAATGGCACAGAGGAGGAAATCTGAAGCGGAACAGCATCCAATGTATATTGCACAAATAACTGAGAAAACATTTGCGTAAATATGACAAATATGCACTAAACCATACACTGTACATAATGAGAGCATTACACTGTAATGCAACCTGTCCACAAATGTGGGGGAAAAAACAAGCCTTCATGTGAATCATGCACAAATCTGTGAGTTACACCGTGTCATTCTGTCATAGGCTGACACCAGGCATGTTTGCTGTAAATAGATGTGTTAGAAACAACTACAAAAATGCCAATCTGAACCAGTATCGGCCTGTTTGACTGTTTAAAAGAAATGCTAATGGAAAGCTTGTTTAGGTTCAATGTTCTTACATTGTCAGAAGCATAAAATGAAGCAATAAAAGCTCATCAACGGTGTAACTGCTGAAGAATGTTTTGTGCGTGTTTATTTGAAATACACTGGCATCGGTCTATTTGCACAGATGATAGGCCTTCATCTCATGAACGTTTTTCTGCATTCCTAATGCCTCATTTTCCCATAGACACAAACTTTAGCTGACAAGCAACACAAACATGAGGATTTTAGGGGAGAGGTGAAGCCTCTGAGGACTTCAACTGTCAGGAAGGGAAAACATACACCAACCTGAAGGAATGCCTTTGAAGCCTCAATGAGGAGATATTGATACACAACACAAAGAGGGAGGAGAGTAAGTCATAAATGCAAGCTCTAAAAGGTGCTTAATGTGATGCAGCATCAAGACATGGCTTTTAAAAACAGTTTAAATTTGCAAGAACATCAACAAAAATAAAGGTCTGTTTAGCGTAATTATGACTAGGTCTGAGGTTTATTACCCATAATGCTGGACAATTAATATGCCCAGGCACGGCTGTCTAATGTTGTTTACTTCTAGGTATTGATCATAAATTAATCAATTCACTAGACCAAGTAATAATATAAAGAAAACATACTCAAGACGACTCACTCTACCCATTCATTCTCCATAATAGCGCATATCTGTGTTTCTCCGACCTCAGCAGGGAAAAATAAAAACCAGTTCATCAATAGCAGCCTCAGGCTTTTCTGTTACAGAAATTTACACTGAACATGAAACGAGTCAAACACAATGATTCGCTAGATAAATAAATATTTTAAAAAGGAGAGCCCCTCCTATTACAGGAAGATGCTGGATAAAGAGTCCAGGGAAAGAAGTAATGTTTGACCAGTTAAATTCATTTGGCTAATAATTCACAATATGATTTTTTTTTACTTCTATCAGATGAGGCATGAGTGACAACACACCAGCTTACTGCCTGGGCTTTTATATGCTCTGAATAAAAATGAAAGGAAGACTATAGAAAGCAAACTTGAAAGGGCACAAGTCTATAAGCAATATTTACAAATTCTTTCTGCTCAAATGTCATTACTTCACAGATCTTTGCAAGCAGTCATGCCTTTCAAACTTGCACTTATATGTCCTGCCAGCAACAGTCTGTTTTTAGGAGATGATACTTAGCAGCTTTGCAATTAGTGCTGGGCGATATGACGATATATATCGTGGGGGCGATAGAAAAGTGTCTATCGTCCTAGTTCTCTTCTATCGTTTCTAACCTAATTTTATCAATTACTAAAGAAAATATTGCATTAAATATGCTATAACAAATGTATGATAATGTCTTGTCGCTATGCAATGCATACTCTACCCTTTATATAAGTGATAATAGAGAATAAAAATGAACTTTTTCGCAAAGAAACTCCGTCTTGTGGTTTTGCGACATGCTTTACGGCATGCTTTATGCTAGTTAACTCGTGAGTGCTTAAAGATGGAGACGCAAGAGGTTGAAGATGAATGCCTGGAGACGCAACAAACTGAAACTGCTATGAAGGCAGCAACCCAAGAAGTACTTTTACCAAAACGTGGTGGTACGTCAGTGATTTGGTTGCATTTTGGCTTCAAGAGCTCCGACATGGAGCAGAAGACAGTCGTGTGCAAACTCTGCCAAAAGACTGTTTCCGCGCCCGGCGCTAACACATCAAACCTCTTTTACCACTTGAAGAAAGTCCACGAAAAAGAATACTGATAAAAGGTCATTTTATTTATTTCAGTATTTTACCTACATAAAATTCACATTCACACAGCAGCAGAATACAGTTGTTGAGTACAGGGAGAGACAACCGTGTTCTGTAACAGAACTCACCGGGAAATGTTCAGGACTCGCAACCGCGTTCACGGAACACACGCGCTGTGTGAACGGA
>JAUMHQ010000089.1:5197701-5230213 GCA_032361165.1 Enteromius paludinosus | reverse complement strand
GTGTAATGAATCTAAAATATATGAAAGTCTAATGTTTATCAGTACATTACAGAAAATAATGAACTTTATCACAAAATATTCATTTCTGGATGAACTAACCTTTTAAACATATAAAGCAAGCTAGTAAAAGTTAGAAGGTGCACTAAATAATGTTTGATTGTTTTGGCTGCGGATGTAGTATTTGCTGTAACTACATCAAGATATCAAAATTATCTTTCCAAAAGTCACTGGCAGCTATTTCAAAGAGTGATGCAGTATCGTGCAAAAGCAAACGTTTTGTAACCGATCATTAAATTTACTTTTTTACATTTTTTATTTCTTTTAAAAAGTTAAAGAGCCCACTGATTATGCAGTCTAAAAAGACTATTAGCTGCTCATTAGATTTTCTCTTAATAACTCAAAGAAGCAACTTGAAATTGAAAATGAAGTCATTAGTAGGAATCAAGAATACTCTTAAAATGACAACAGAGCACAAGGCAGCCTATATTTTTTAAGTGTTGTGATGTACATACAAATGCAAGGGATTATTGAATGAAAATGTAAGATGGGGACTTGGTTGTAATTGTTGACTGAATGCAGAAATATCCAAATCCAAGCTTGCAGAAATCCAGCATCACTCCACCAGAGAGAGGATCGATCACAAGATCATTTATAAAATAGATCATGCGTATTTCCATTTCATGGCAACTTTAAAAACTGTGGAATAGCAGCTCAGTTCTGAACTTACCGTGAAATGATAGATTTGTTATTCTTCGTGCCAGACTTGCCAGCCTTCATGCCGTTACTTTCCCCAGCTGGACCTTTCTGAATGAGTTTGGGCCTGTAAATGTTGATTCAATATGCCATTAGTAACTATTACCATACAACCTCATCACTCATGTGTAAGTGTATTTTTATAGCAATTCTCCACCGGTGTTTTAACATTTATTCATTTAGCAAAAGGTTTTATCCAAAGCGATTTAAAAATGAGGAACATGCTCCTCCCACTGAAGATTAGCAAACGAAAAAATATCACCGGTTGAGTCATTCATTTAATAAATGATCCAATAAATTAATACTTTTTTAGTGTGATACTTGAACTGCTCCCGTCTTTATCATCTCTGAATAGAAATAACAGAATAAAACCTTAAAAAGTGCAACAGTGGCCATCCACTTTTCAGTGAGCTTGATTCCAGAACTATTTTCCCACTCATTTCTCTCACAGGGTGATTAAAAATGTTTTTTGTTAATAAATCTAAGCCATGCACTAAACCAACCAGCTGCAAACTAATTTTTAAAAAACCCTAAAGGTGCAAGACCGTGTACTTTATGCCTTTAATGAGGTCAAATACTACAATCCCACGAAGCACTGCAAATAAAAATCTAATTTAAAATGGAGAAGCTGTTCATATTAAGATGTTACTTATTGCAAATATCTAAGCAAAGAGGGTATACCAAATCGATTACGTGATTTGCAGTGCTTCATGATAGAAATTTGACGAGACCTGCTCATTTTATTTCTCTGGTTGGTAAGGATTCATTTTAAATACTCATAGGTAGAAGTTAAAACGTAAGTTGAAGTAATGTGGATTAATGGCTTCAACAAAAGCACATACCATCTATTAACAAATCCGCAGCTCACAGCTGGTCTGCCTTTATAGGTTTATCAATTATTGTTAAAAATCAGTTCCCCTGTAGAGAAAATTGATGGGATTTTTAATTCCAGAACCCCACTGTTAAAAATACCTGCATTAAGAGAATTCAAAGAATTTGGCATAATGAATTAATTGCAAGTGCTTGTCGCCTTTGACAGCCCTAATAACCATATCTGATTACATCACACTAAAAATAAAAAGACCGCTTGCAGAGCCTGGCTGCATAGAAACACTCACTTCATCTTCTTAGCAGTGGGTTTTTTACTGGGCGTGAGGCTTTTAGGTCTCTCTTTGTGTTTCTCCGTCATGGCTCTCTCTATTTTTCCTTTTTTGAGTTCCTCTCTCTCTGCACCCATCCTCTCTGCCGGCTGCATCCCAGAGCCTGTCGTGTGCGGATGATCTTTATCCACGGGCTCTCTGTGAGGCTGAAGTTTGTCCAGCATTGCTCTGTCCGTGTGCTCTCTGTCTGTTCTGTTGTGTTGTTGCTGCTGCTGCTGCTGCTGCTGCTGCTGCTGCTGGTGGTGTTGCTGCTGATGCTGCGGCTGCTGAAGCAGGTCTGGGGTCAGTCCAGCTCTCTCAGGCCTCCTGTCTGTGTGAAGCGGTTGCGGTTTGTCTAGACCGCGCTCCTGTCTCCGCTCCTTGTGAGAATGTCCATGTTCCAGCTGACCTCCGTCCAGACCTAATCTCTCTGGATGGTCGGAGTCAGGATGGAGACTGCTGAGTCTATCCGAGTCGGAGTTGTCCATGTCGAAGTGATCGTCGTCAGGCAGGTCTCTGTCTGTCCTTTCTCTTCTTTCCTTCTTGGCTGGGGGTGGGGCGGCGTACTGTTGAGCAACCTGCTGTGCCACGAGTTGAGAGTTTATCCTAGGTTTTCTAGAAGGGAAAATGTTACCAGAAATAAAGTTCTTTGTCAATAACGATGTCAATGCATGTAGCTTTAAGCACCATTAAAGGAATAGTTCACCCATGAAAATTACCCTAGCCATCCTAGGGTTGAGACATTCTTCTTTCAGACGAACACAGTTTTTTAGCCATGCTGACATATAGTGACCCCTATTTTGAATCTCCATAAATCAGTCGTAAAACTGACCTATACTCCTTCGAGGGGTTAACAGACGTCTTCTAAAGCAGATTGATGGGTTTTTGTAACGAAAAGATATTAATATTTTTAGAATTATAACTCAAATCACTCACTTCCGACAACAGCTATACTGTATGTGCGTCCGCGAGAGAGTCATGTTCTGGCTTCTAGGCTGACCTCTGGCTCAATGTATGATGTAAGCTGCATTCGTTTATTATCCTGAAATCCTCAGAAATTTTTTTTTACTTCTCGCTTTCAACTTTTTCATTCGTTACCCATCCACCTGCTTCAGAATACATGTGTCAACCATTTAATCAGTTACATTTTCAGGCTGGTCCGCCTCGGGGCACTAACAGAGCTCATCAACGTCAAAATGATTAAGATGGCCAATCAAATCAAAGCAGGTTGGGGAAAAAATGAAAGAGCAGAATAAGATGGATATAGCCAATCACAGCTGTTTTACTTTAAAAATGATGAATTACAGGGTTAGAAATATCGAGGGATGCAAACTACTTAACACATGCATGGATGCTTTGAATTGAAAATATGGTATAATTTAGGTGATTCATGTAATTGAAACTAACTGAATATGATGAGACAAGAAACATTTTGACAGCATTCTGTCAGCAAATTCATATTAGGCACACAAATCAAAGCATTTGTGAAGCATTGAGAAAAAAATTAAATATAAGAATAAGATAAATGCAGCCAAACATTTACTATTTTATAAAAATGCTTAGTGACCAACAGAAATATCCAGGGAAGCAAACTTAATTGACAGTAAAAATATGGTACAATCTATGTGATTCATGCACTTCCCAATTGAATATGTAGCATAAAATATTGACATATAAGGCATTCAAATAAGAGTGCATCCGTTTTAAAATATTACTTGCAAATACACTAGAATTAGACCTTTGCTGTTCTATTTTTAATTTAAATAAATACATAAATGAATAAGCAAGTAAGTAAGGAAGGTTGCGGACATACAGGACAAAAGATGTGCAATAAAATATGATGCCGATCAACCCTCGCACAACACCTTTTGAAACGGTTAGGCTTTTGAAATAGAACAGTGTCCCACTTCGCCGTCTTTTGCCCCATTAAATACTAATAGCATTTCGGAAACATATACAAATTATTTATTGAATTTAATTTCCATATTATTATTAATTGTAAACTTTATTTTATATATATTACACTGGAGTAACTACTGCTAAAAATATAAGGATACTTTGCATCACAGGAATAAAGTATATTTTATGTTATAAATGCAATATATTACCATAGAAAACAGCTATTTTAAATTGCAATAGTATTTCCTATTTTGATCAATTAAGTGCAAACAACCAAATAGAAAAAATTGATAGGCACTAGACACTGCTTTAGAAACCTGACTGTAGTCTGTTGCACGAGGTATTATTCAAATACTGTGCTTATTGACTAATGCAGATACTTTCAAAATGGCAATTACTCGGATGATACATTTGGTCTATCAATAATTCAAACACAAGCGTTCATGTATCAATGTCCTCAATGCTTTTCTTCATACCGTGGCACAGCAAACAGCACTGAGAGATGCTTTAATGTTATGAGCCAGAGATGTATTCTGGGTTTAAAACACCACCTCAGAATTCCAGCTGGAGAATCACAGTAAATACAAGTGGATCGGAGTTAATAACACCCTGCTGACAGTTCAGGTCTTTGATTGGCGGCTCTCTATGATGTTCTAACTTCATACTGGTAGCAGACAATCAGCATTCACTAATCTTATTAATTTAGCTAAATAAATACAGATATTATTCTCTTAGCTGCAGCATCATAAACACAAATCCTTCCTACACTTAGACTGGAAACATCACATTGTTTTGCACCAATTAACTGTGATTATGGAGTATTACCACAGTTTTGAGTTATGCAAAAATCCTCATTTTTGCATTATTATAAGTGTGTGGTCCACTTCACAGTATGAGAATGGCTTAAAAGCGAGAGAGAGAGAGTGTGTGTTTGTGTGTCTGTCTGTGTGGTACCCCGCTGATTCCCTCAGCTGTTGCTACTCTGGTGTGTAAGAGTGGCCAGACACAGACGACTGTCACTTAAGTCAGCAGAAGCACACCTCAGAACGGCGAAATAAACCTGGCCTCATCAAACAACCTCTCTATGACAGAGCGGGGACCGATCCTGCTGCTTTAACAAAGCCAGAAAAATCAACATCCAAGCATGCAATTTATGCCGAGAGGAGATGCCTGCGTACTTCACGCCGTACACAATACATGAAAAGACTGTCGCTTTGGCAGAGATAAGAACACCTGTGATAAAGCCATTGAGCATTTGCCTCATGCATCCCACTAGAATATTTGGCTGAAAACAGGTAATGGAGCAAAACAGGATGTGGCGCTTCTTTCAAGACCTGTCAATTTTGAGAGCAAACCATTTGAAAAAATAAAAAAAACTAAAGGTGAAACATACTTTGCATATACAGTGGAATCCAAAAGATCACTGGTGATATATATATATATATATAAATTTTTTTTTAATCCTAAAAAGGCATTTGGTGGAAACATCTGATATTTTGTACAGAGTTCAATGGCACAAATTTGATTAGTGACCTAGAATTGTGTCAGAGATATCCCTGCTGTATCCCATAATCCACTTTTGGGAAATCTTAAACAGCTATAATAATTACACACTCCCATCTGCGCTTCACTTTTGCAAAACAACTATGAGCATACTGAATATCTACTACTACTACTCCAAAAAAAAAAAAACACATTCTTTTTCACCATCTGATTTTTTGATCTTTCATTAGACAGACCCCTCATCTAATCTACTTGAATATCATTTCAGAGACTATGGCTGCACGCTATAGGAGCCAGTAATCCCCTAAATTCTAGCACACAACTCCATCAATAAGATAACGTCAACGCATTAGTGACCACAGCGATACATCAAGCCTGTGTGTTTCATATTTTGCAGCACAGCGTGAGTAAAAAAAACAACGCTGCACTAACAAAGATGTTTAAAGCCTTCATCTTGCAGTTTCCCCATTTCCTACAAGATCACATAATGGGGCCCTGCACACAGACCAGGATAGCCACAGCAGCCAGATCCTGCCGCCTGTCCTAGAGTGTCATTGAAATTCTACAGGAATCATATGACGTCAGTATGGATAAAGACACGATCCAAAGCAACCAGACAAAATGTTAACGTTGACATCTTCACTGCATGCATGTGCATTTTGTTTACGACGGGTATGAACGCACAGCTCCCTCTTTTAAGCTGCAGTGCCACTTTACCTTGTAGATGTACCTTTCCGCACATCACATATACTGCATTTGAATGCCTCTGCACTGTTTTTGAAGGTGCAGACGCTACAGTCCCAAAATCCGTTGTCTGCAGAGGGCTTGGCTTGTCTTTTTGGCCTGCAAGATTTAAAGGGAGAATTGGTTAGGGTATTTAAATAGCATGCTGCACCCTAATTAGTGCAAATGTCATCGCGTGCACTAATTCTACGTGCTGTATTCAGACGCCCGTCCTCCACAACCACACTATTACACTCGCAATCAGACGATTTTGCACGCCTAAAGGGCAAACCGGCTTTATCTGTTGAAAAAAAGGCGAAGAAAAAAGAAGAGAGGAGGCGTTTCCTGAATTCCCTTTGTCTAAAGCTGGATACCGGGAGTCAGGCAAGGCTCCGTATCCGCCATGGCTGCGCTTTTTTCCGTTAAATCCGACCAGGAAAAATAAGTACACTTCAACCGCATTACGCGGCTATTCGCTAGTGTACACAAACGCGCGAGATGCTTTATGAAAAGACAGAGCGAAAGAGATGTTTCTATACCTGGATGGGCTTTTCTTGTCGCCCATAATGGGAGAAACACCGTCTTCCAGAGGAGGGGGCTTCTGTAATGTACAGTGTGAGCTCCAGACAGAGCCGCTGCTGCTGTTATCGCACACTTGCACTCGCTGACCGCTGCAGCGCGAGACGTCGGTCCGTCACGTGACCCCGCCCCGAGCCAATCACAACTCGCGCACATTTAAAAGTCTAAATGTTTTATACAGAAATGTGCTCGTTTGAAACTGTGACCACTGCGTATGGCATGTCTTCACTGTAAACTGAGAAGAAAAATAGCAACAATTTAAAAAAATTAATAAATTATGGCATGCTTCATAAGACAAACGGAGTTGAGACACTACGCTGAAGATGAAATCTAATTAAATCATTACAATATACATTGAAAATATCCCTGAAAAGGAAGCAAAGAAGTTCTGACATAAATTGAAAAACAGATCGCGAACGAGTGAATATGTGACATTGATCTTGTGACTCCTTCACAAAAGGTCAGAGAGTTCTTGTTTCCACTGAAATGAAAACCTGACAGCAAAATCCCCAAATCAGACAGGCACACACACACACACACACACACACACACACTTTATCGTAGTCCTTAGATAATTTAGATCTTATTTAACGTTACAGTTTTAAAATAGCTAGACATACAAGTTTAATGACACTTAATCTAAGTATAAGGTCTGTTTTCGGAATCACAAAGGAACACATTATAGAAAGACTTTAAGGTTAGCAATAAATGAGAGGAGAAACCACGTATTTTTTAATAATAGAACTTTATTTCTCGTGCATACACTGCCTCCCTCTGGTTAGCTTTTAATTAGTCTTACAAATATATTCAGACATATTTAAACTTATTCCATTTGATTAAATTACATATCCCTTCATGTTTACAACTCTGCCCTTCATTTTTCTATGATTAAGTTCTAAATTCAACAATTACTTTGTTAATATTCTGCTATTTTGTAATACCAGGGCTGTCCAAACTCGGTCCTGGAGTCAAACACACCTGAAGAAGCTAATCAAGCTCTTACTAGACATGTTAGAAACTTCTATGCATGTGTAGCTAAACTCCACCTGACGCCGGCCCTCCAGAGCCGAGATTGGAAAGCCCTGCTTTAATAATATTCTTCATTACATAGTAGTGATAAGCAGTGTTGGAGGTAATGCATTACAAGTAACGCAAGTTACATAATAATATTACTTTTACCAAGTAACTAGTAATGTAACGCATTACTTTTTAATTTTAGAGTAATATAACTGAGTTACTTTTTCAAAAAAGTAACGCCAGTTACTTTGTTTTCTTATTTATTGAGTGACAAGTATCCTAACAAGTAGGGAGAAAACAGAAAATCAGAGGCATTGTGCACAGTGTGTGAATACAGAATACAGTGAATATGCATTCATTTCACTTTCAAAAAAACAGATTTGAAAGCTGTTGAAAAACTGAGAATCAGCACCTCCAAATCTGAGGCCATGGTTCTCAGCATGGTTGCCCACTTCAGGCTGGTGGGGAGTTCCTGCCTCAGGCGGAGGGGTTTAAGTATCTTGGGGTCTTGTTCACTAGTGAGGGAAGGATGGAGCAAGAGATTGACAGACGGATCGGGGCAGCTTCTGCAGCAATGCGGTCGATGTACCGGTCTGTTGTGGTGAAGAAGGAGCTGAGCTGCAAGGCGAAGCTCTAGATTTACCGCTAGATCTACGTTCCTACTCTCACCTATGGCCATGAGCTTTGGGTCATGACCGAAAGAACGAGATCCCGGATACAGGCGGCCGAAATGAGTTTCCTCCGTAGGGCGGCTGGGAGCTCTCTTAAAGATATAGGGTGAGGAGTTCGGTCACTCGGGAGGAACTCGGAGTAGACCCGCTGCTCCTCCACATCGAGAGAGGCCAGCTGAGGTGGCTCGGGCATCTGTTCCGGACACCTCCCTGGGAAGGTGTGCTGGGCATGTCCCACAGGGAGGAGGCCCTGGGGAAGACCTAGGACACGCTGGAGGGACTATGTCTCTCAGCTGGCCTGGGAACGCCTCGATATTCCCCCGGAAGAGCTGGAGGAAGTGTCTGCGGAGAGGGAGGTCTGGGTGTCCCTGCTTAAACTGCTGCCCCCGCGACACGAATAAGTGGTAGAAGATGTATGTATGTAGATTTAGTATTCTTCTAAATGAATTAAAATAAACTCAGAATATGACGCATAACACAAATGTATCAAATCTCGTTTTATTAACCAAAGTCTTTGCTGCTGACCTTTGATGATCCAGTTCAACCATACTTACAAGCAAAAATGACTGTGCTTCATTGTTGTTTTGAAAAGTATTGAACTTTCTTCTGTATTCTACTTTACAGGTGTGAACTTACTTTTTCTTCAGCCTGAGGTTTATTCGTGACACTTTATGGTGTGCTTTTACATTTGCTATAAATATAACTTCTTATATTAAAAACAAACTCTCAAGCTCTGCCCATATTTATAAATTAACACAAAAATAACGTAAGGTATTACTTTCAATAAAAAGTAACTAAGTAACGTAATTAGTTACTTTTTTTTAGCGAGTAACACAATATTGTAAAGCACTACTTTTCAAAGGAACTTTCCCCAACACTGGTGATAAGTGCTATTTCAATGCAAGACATAAAGCATCAGAACAACCACAACTGTTTATTATGCGTTTTCTGGATTAAAAAAAAAAAAAAAAAATCATTGCCTCTGCCTAAAAAACTAAATATCAGTACACATACATGTCAAAATGTAAGTTTGTTTCAAGATTGTTCTTTCTTAATTTTTTTGTAAATAGAAGCACGCGCGTTAAAGACTAGCCGCGTTTCCATTACCCTCGAAAATACGCTTAAACGCTTCAATTTCGCATAAACTCCCACGTGTTTACGGTCGCATGAGGTGGTTTTAAAGGCAATTCGAAAAAGGAGTATTTCGCAAAACTGCAGTGAAAAACGTGTTTCGCATTTACAGGTCACATGGTATGTGTGAGAAGTCATAGGATCATTCTTAAATGTATCATAACCTCCAAGAAACACTTAAAACGGGTTCATTCTCGAGTGCAAGGGGCTTTCCCTGCTTGGACGTTTTTTAAGTAACGTTATCTGTCCGCGCTGTTTCTGTGAAAATATATCCAAAATCTCGCCAAAATTCGTTGCTATTACTTATCGCGAGGTGCAAAAGATTACGTTTTAGCCGCAAAACATTGGTCAATGGAAACGCCATTGGAAAGTTTTGCGCAACTCTGCAACGGAAACGCGGCTACTGATATATAAACAAACGCGATTGCTTCTCGGTCCTCTACGCAGAATGAGTTTTGATCAGCAGAGACCTGGCGCATGCGCCGCAGGAGCAGCCAGGCAGGTAGTGACGTCACCGGCGCCATATTAAAGATTTGCTGCTGTTTTCTCCGTGTCGCTGTTGCCATCTTTCTGTTTCCAGCTGGACTCAGAGAGAACAGAGAGTAGCAAACATACCTCCACAATGGAAATCGACACACTCCTGGGAGCATTTAGAGGTACCGCAGGCACCACCTGACCAATAACGGTTAACAGAAATGCTCTGGTAAATTCGTTAGCTTGTAAGCTAAGCTAGGAAATCAAACTAGCAGCCGATGCTAGGTGCTGATCCAGCGGGGAAAACCATTAAACATCACGAGTAATCGCTATCGATTGGTTCTCAACAGTACGCAGAAAATGTGTTTGAGTTGATTTTGTTGATGTACCCGGCCGGAAGTTGATAAAGTGCTCTGCAACCCAGGAACAGATAGAAAGCCGGTTAGCTCTGAGCTACGCTGCTGTTACTATGTGAGCATTCAATACACTGGCTTAGTCGCTTATTTAACATCATTGTCAGAAACTTCTTACTTGCATCATTTTAGCTGCATAGTCAGCAAAAAAGTTTCTCTGCCGCTTAATTGTGTGGCATAACTTTGTAGAAGAGCGTGAATGGAGTATATAATAATTACAGAAGAGCCAAATTTGCTGATTGAGTGATGCCTTGAAACTCACATTGATGCTGCCTTTTTGTTTTTATCAACTCAAGATATTAGATTAAATTTAAGCACAGTGTTCAGTAGAAATGTCAGTTTCAAAGTGTCCCGTTAGCATTTTTCTCGCAACATTGGTGAAGCTTGAATGCACGTGAGCTATAACAAAGTAAGGTATTGGTTATATTTAACCGAAAATGCAAAAGTAAAAATAAAATAATTGTTACAAGAAGCATTGTGTTTTTCATTTGTTGTTCACTGTAGATTTCGAGAAGAAAGGAGAAAAGGAAACCTGTCCCATTTTGGATCAGTTTCTATCGCATGTCGCAAAAACAGGAGAGACCATGTAAGTTCAGTTCTCAAACACAGACACTCTACCCATGTATTTGTAAAGAGAATATGCTTTTGTAGACAAAAATTTTTTTTAAGGACACTAGCCTGGTTTAAACCTCAGAAATGTTTTGTCTCACCATTCTGAGTCTGCTTGGATCATAAAATATATAATCAGAACAAAATATTCATTTCATGAATGTAATATTTGATTTGGTGCATTAATATGAGCAAAAAATGTATCCGAACAGACCCATTTATCCGCAAAAACAAAAAACGCTTTAATAGAGAGAGAAACCGAAAGCTGTGTGTGTTTACAAGTCAGTGGACTTCTGTAGGGCTTCTTCAAACAACAAATCAAAACTGGCAGATTCTTTTAAAGAATAGTTTATTCTAAATCACGACCCTGTATAAGTTATTTATCAAATGCTTACATCACTCACAGCTTATAATAATAACTCGCTGTCATCTAACACTAATGGACAAAAGCAAATCCAACCTTGCTTTTCTTCTCATATATATATATATATATATCACAGTAGAGATCAGTTTTTGCCCATTCAGAATGTGCTATTAGAGTAAATTTGAAGTTTCGATCTTCATTTGAAATATTGCTTTCTACATCATCAGGATTCAGTGGTCTCAGTTTAAAAGTTACTTCCTCTTTAAACTGGAGAAAGTGATGGATGATTTTAAGGCCTCGTGTCCAGAGCAACGGGGACCTGCCAATCCAAACGTTGAGTACATTCCCTTTGAAGAGATGAAGCAGAGGATTCTTAAAATCGTCAATGGATACAGTGGGTAAGGGATAGCGTGCATATTCCACCGTCTTTCCTTATTCCCTTTTTAACACCTTTTAATATTCTTTTCTTTTTTTTTCAGGATTCCTTTCACTATTCAGCGTCTTTGTGAGCTTCTTACTGAGCCAAAAAGAAACTACACAGGAACGGACAAGTTCCTCAGGGGTGTGGAGAAGGTATGTTGCGTTTAAGGAGATGACAAACAAAACATTGGGACTGAATTGTATTTGTTTTGTATTTATTATTAATTTTATTTATTTATTTATTTTTTTCAGAATGTGATGGTGGTCAGTTGTGTGTATCCTACCTCAGAGTGAGTTGAACTCTTTCCTGCTCTGTTCGACTGTTTTGTGAGTGGGCAGCTTCCAGTATCAGTTTTCAGTGATGGTTGAAACGCATTCAAAAACCGTTCTGCTGTTCTTTTAATGCATCTTTTTATTTTTTACAGGAAAAAAGGATCAGGTTGTGTGAACAGAATGAATGGTGTCATGTTCCCTGGTAACACTTCGGCGTTTCCGGATAGGTGAGTTTCAGCGCTTTAACCAGCATTGTTATCAGCCTCATGGGTCACTAAACCAATTCATTTTGAAATGTTTGCGCTCACTGTTAAGAGAGGCTTGTTGGACTTCATTTTACTGTCTGATGGCTTGATGTGTCTTTGATTGTCTGTGATAGAAATGTGAATGGTCCGGGAACACACAGGCCACTGAACAGACCAAAACTCTCCCTGTCCAGCAGCGTAGCTACCAACGGCCTTCCTGACAGCACAGAAAGCAAAGAACAAGTCTCAGAGCAATCAGACAGAACAGTCAAGTACGTACAGAATGCCAGGATGTGATACGTTTGTTCAGTAGATTTAGACCTATTGTTATTGAATGATCTTTTTTTTTTTTTGCATTTCCTGTATTTTTGAAAACTCATTAGTTGCAGCTGTTTGGGTAACATTTAGGTATGTTATTGTAAAATTATTTTTGGGCATAAATTGTTGTTATTTCAGCATACAGGTGATTCAATAGACCCCCCCCCACACACACACGTTTCACTTTCTCGTTTCATTTAAGCTCCTTATTGACACTGTCTCATTGCTAAAGTACTTTAGCTTCTAAAAAAAAACTGAAAATGACACCAGCTCACTCTTTGTTTTGATTATAATGAATAATAATTATTTTGATGCATTTTCATAGTTTAAGATCAAACTGTGTTAAAAACATTTGAAAGCCGAAATCTGTTGTGTAACAAAAAAAAAAACACTTTTTTTTTTAGTGAGCCTTCAGCATCAGAAGCAGAAGGTTCACACGGTGGTCCAGTGAAGTGTAAACATCGTGAAGACGACGATGCTACGAACACTGAGACTCATGAAGCAAAGAGACTCAAGTTCGAAGAGGAGGAAGATGACAGTGAAGAAGGGTTAGAGAAAGAGCCGGATGAAAAGCAGTCGCCCTGCACGTCGGCAGCAGAGAGCTCGTCGGATGTACCACAGTCGTCATCAGACGTCACTGCGGAGGTGAAGGATGATAAACCGGACGAATTTGTCACTGAAGACCAAGGTACAGTGCACTGACTACCAGCAGAAATATATTGAGAGGATATTGGCGTACACACAAAGAGATTTTGCTTCTAACATCCTCTATAGACTGAGATTGTGAATATCAGATCAATTTTGATCAAAGGTCTGTTTAATATCGTATTATGTAGCTCAGATCCACAATGCAGTTGTATTATCAACATGAGTACCACCAGGAGTACTAGAGGCAGCTGTTTACCGCTGTAGCTAGGTAACCGTTCAGGGGAACATGCCAAAAATGGAAAGTGCTGTTTTGTTCACTTTTTATTTTTCCCCACTCGTGTTTTCTGTTCCTTTGCTGACAAAAATGAATCCCAACATGCACGGCGAAGGCAATTTCTGCAGACATGAGCGGCAATGAAAAATGCATTATACCGTAATGGGCTTCCACATAATAAACCAGATTACTTTCATGCCATTTGCTAACCGTCCTGGAGTTCAAATAAACTCTGTCCCACAATCCCATTTTGAAGGTTTGGTACGTGGCCCAAGTCTGAAAATGTACTCCTCCTCCTCCCTCTGCCAGTCAGTCTGGTGTTTAAACTGGAGATTTAGCATGTCTCGATGAAGGCTATAGCTGAGTAATCACAGGCTTTTAGAGCTTTATGTCTAGTCTTTGTTTACTTTGGAGGTCTAAAAACAGGAACGTCTCCACTATCTGATGGCTGGTGAAACCAACTGGATGAGCAGTGATGGTCTTTAACAAATAAAGAGATGCTTATGCTCAGAAGACCTACCAACTAACATATCGGTTAACATTTTACACTTTTTCTTTTCACTGTTTATTAATATTTATTTAACTTGCAGTTTTGTATTTATTTATTCGGATGTTTTTTACATTCCTCTATGTATAAAGAATGTGAGTGACCGAAAACCATAAAATACCATAGTTTTGGGTCGAGTTATTTGTAAAATAAACCACTGATGTAGTTTGTTGTTTGTTTTTATTTCAACCGCCATGGTCATGTGAGTGCTAATGTTTTAATATTTTTGCATATCAGCAGCTGTTTGCATACATTTACGTTTTCTGCTCCTCTCTCTGCAGAACCCTCGAGTACACAGTCAGAGGTCATAGAAAACGGGGTTGACAAATCCACTTCGGAAGATTCACCCGACCCTTCCCACAATCAGGCGACCGGCAGTGAATCAGATCTACCAGAACAGCGGTCAGAGAGGGAAGCGAGCGCCGAGGCTCAGGAAACGGACGAGAGAAATGACCCAGTCAGCAGTAGCAGCAGCAGCAGCAGCAATAACAGCAGTGACGAGGGAGTGTCCAGTGCAGAGACTCCATCTGCATGTCCCAGCAGTTCCACAGAGCTGACGGCAGAGGGCAGTACCACTGCAGAAATCAGTTCAGACAGCTCAGAGACTGCAGATGACACCATGGAGCAAGACTGAAGTTTGGCTGCACATTATTGATTTTTACACTCTACTGTACAAAACCCCCCAAAATCACTTATCCTGCGAGTTTAGCAGATCCTTTATAGACCAAGAGAGGAGGGCATTCTGATGACCTCTACATCTACTCCTCCTTGCATCTTCTCTTTATATGGGCTCTTCTCTGAAGAACAACTAAAAGAACCTGGAAGCTCATCTTTATGGTGGTTGAGCGGAGCGTTTGCCATTGAGTAACTTGAATGCCTTGTCCATGGCCGTTTTCTGTAATCATGTTCTAATCATGGGCGTCCATCAACTTCACGTCAACGTGTGCTAAAGCTGTCGGGTAAAACACCTTTCATCTCTCTCCCGCTCCACTAAGAGTGAAACATGGGAAATCTTTGGTTTGTGTGAATGTGTGCATATGTTTGTAGGGATGAGGGGTGTGCGTGCACTTCCTTTAGTTTAATCCAGTCAACGGATGATCTCAGGATGCCCATTGACCGGCAGACCAGTGTCTAAACATTCCAGGAGAACACCCCTTTCCCCTCATATTGCCTTCTGCATTCATCTGCTGGTTTGTAGCACAAAGTGCACAATAGCAGCATTAGACCGATATCCTTTCTTTGCTGTTTTTCTTTTATTTTTAGGTCCTTTGATTTTAACTGCCTTCCCAGCATAGCACCGACATGTATTAATCCACTGATGCTGGTAAATAGATTCTAAAATGGACTAATGTGATTTTCCATGCACTAGATGCTCGAGTGCTGTTGGTTGCAACGTGTAACATGATATAGTGAGCCTGTCTTTACGCCTGACATATATTATGCTTAACCACTATTGAGCCATCCTTATTTGTTATAAGATTTTCATTTTGTTTCATCAAACAATGGCAAACAGTTGTATAAAGGTTAAAATGAGCAACACTGTCAACACCAACATCTCTTAAACTGTACTTTTTCATGCTTCCTACAGACATGCATACAGGCTGTTCTACCCATTTCCACAGCTCCTTTTTGATATGTAGAATTTTTAAATTAGATTTTGTAGATTCTAAGTGTTCACTGCTTTTGTGAAAAGTGAAAATTGTATGATCTCCATGTGAACTGAATGCTTGGGCTTTCAACAGTATTCCTGAAGAGCAATAAATGTTCACATTAAAAGCAGCGATTATGCTTAATTTGTGGCAACCGGAGACATTTCTAACACATCTGAATAAAACTCTTTGGAATATCGGGTCATAGACACAATTCATTTTCATCGCAATGTTTAAGTGAAGCGTAACATTGCTAGCTGTCACATTAAATGTTGGTGATATGCAAGTAATGGGCAGTAACTACAAATAAGAGCTAATAAGAGTTCTTAAATTGAAACTATGATGAGTTGTTCAATAAAATATTTCAGTACAAATTGCAGTGTTAATGCACCCTCAAGTTCTGTTAAGATTGAAAATCTGTAGTTCGTTCCAATTTTTCATCACAGCTATGTACTCAAATTACTGTCTCACAAGTCCCTAAATGACCCACCTCTTGAAATGAGGCAAGATTTCCAACACCAACCCTCAATTTTACACGGTAAACTAGTATAGTGCCCTAAACCACGCAATCCCTTATACTGTAGTCACAGAAAGAAAGGAATTATATAGTCTTGTACCATCTGTGGGCATTGTGCCATGTGTCAGCAGCTCCTGAATGGTCATCCAATTGTCAAATATCCTCTTGTTCCTCCTCTTCATCATCTTTTTACGGCTAAGCTGGATAATAGTAGGCTCCTTCTTGTCGTCCAGTGCTCCTGCTTGTTCTTTGCTCTCTATGCAGCACAGCTTCATGAGTTCCCGCCGCTGACGTTGTTCTTTGGCTTGGGCCGCATGCTGTTTGCGCTCCTCCCTGTTCCAGTATCGACCCAGCTTTAGTTCGCTTGCTGCATCGTCATCTGTCGTTGCGCTGCAGCGTTCTTCTCGAATGCGCAAAGCTCGCTCCTTCAGAAGCTGGTCTCTGATGGGTCTTTTGGTGATATACCTTGTTCCATCGCTACGGATCTTTACCTTCCACCCTGTCTTGAGCTTGGACTCCGTGGAGGTGGTTTCTGTATTCTTGCACAGGCTGGCTAAGCTTACTTGACTCTGGGCATATTCCACAGCTGACTTCTGCTGGATAAGTTGCATGTAGCTCTGGTAATGCTGTGCATGGGCTGGGATGTAGGTGTTCTTGTGCGAGGAATGGCGTAAGGATGTCAGAAGACTCTTCCTTGCATTCTTTTTCTTACTCTGCTTTCTTTTCCCCTGATTGGTAACTTCTGGATCTCCAGGTAAACTCTTGGTAGGGCTGATCTCCTGAATGGGAGAGAGGTTATGTTTGGAGCATGCTGTTGTTGAGTTTCGTCTATGCATGGGAGAACTTTTACCCTTGTCTCCAGCAACAGTCCTTTGGGATTCAAGAGAATCTGGTTCCAGAGTAGGATGTAAACTCCAGCAGCTCTCTCCAGTGTTGTAAGCACTAGTAGAGCCTTCGTTGTCCATTTGGTTATTGAGGAGGTCCTGATGGACTTGCTCAAACAAGTGCTTGGCACTAGGTGTTTTGGCTTGCTGATCACCACCTTCAGCCTTAAGCCTGTGTGCTTGTATGATGCTCAGGCATTCCAGTTCAATGTTTAGCAACTCCTCATTAAGCCTCTGAATCTCCTGATCGTCACTGTCTACATTAACCCCCTTTCCATACAGTGTGGCATCGTGCTCCAGAAATCCCTGAAAACTGTTACCATTCACCAGAGATTTCAATTCAAGCAGTTTCCGGAAACGTTCACATGCCGTGCCAGGTATACCAAGAAAGTTTCCACTGTCTCCGTTGTCCGGCGAAAGGAAGGAGTCATTGCTTAAGTGCATGTCCCCACTTTCGACAGTGTCCTGGTTATAGTTGTACTTCTTCTGGTTTTCTGGGAGAGTGTCACAGAGGGAATTCTGGTCATCCCCCAAGATGTCCTGCTCTGAGCTTTCATCATTGCGAGTGCTTTCATCTGTGCGGCCCACACCGCTGTCTTTCTCATGCTGGTTGGATAGTAAAGTAGCCGTATCTGTAGTGCCTCCATCTTCTTCATTTGTGCACTGTTAAAGAGAGTGGGAAGAACTTTTAATAGCTTGCAAATCACTTTAATAGTGAGGATAGCACCTTTAATTGGATGAAGCGAGCAATTCACTGCTCACTTGACCCTTATTAACTTACCTGCTGTAGCATACTTTTCGTGAACTCCTTGACCTTGTGATGTTGCTGCTCCAGTGTGCCTATGTGCAAGTCATCTACTAAGATGTTTCCATCCTCCAACCAGCCAACATCCTGCAATCCATACCAAAATGCAATGTCATTCTATTACTTCAATCATGGATGTCCAAACCTGCTGCAGGGATGCCACCCTTGGGCTCAATTATGGTCTAGTTAGTTGAAGTGTTTAAATTGGGCTTGAGCTTAGCTCTGCAGAAAAGTGGACCTACAGGAGCAGGATTGGAAACTCCTGAGATAAATCAAATATAATTGACCAAAATCTTTATCTGCAAGTGCACAGAACAGACCTGACTTTCTGGCCGAGCCACTAGGAGGGTTACATTCTTACTCTCCACCTTGGTCAGAAGTCTCACTGCCTCCTCGTGGCTCTGGATGTCCTTGTTATTGATCTGTAGCACATGAAGAATGAATAAAATAAGCTTTGTTTTATGTTTGAGCCAACATATTTAAAACAAACCCTACCCTAAATTCTACCTGGATAATCTGGTCTCCTTCCTGGACTCTGCCATCTTTTGCTGCAATTCCTTCTGGATCAATCTAAGCAAGATACAGTGTATTTAGCTACAGCTGTGAATACAGTGGTACACTTGAGAAAGTGCTAAATCAAAAATATAATTATTTGACAATTGCTTTCCTGAGAAATTCCCACTGTAGAACCCTACCTCGCTAATATAAATGGCGGACTTCTCATCATCCGTCTTGTAGCATAACTTCAGGCCAAGTTTATCCTGAGTGGTTTTTCTCTGCAGATCCACCTCCTGTTAAAACAGGTAATTGATTTTGATGGCAAAGTTTTAGCATTTTAGTCATTGTTAACCTAAGCCAAAGCCAGTGTGAGAATTTGTAGTGCTTGCTGCACTTATGAAGATGATGATGACGATTTATTTGCATGGTAAATCCATGCGTAATTAAAGTGGTATTGGCAAAATATTAGCAGGTATATGAATTCAAAATTAAAATGACCTCAGAAGACACACAGATTAAACATGATTTAAACGTATATTGCTCAGCGGAGTGAGTGAATACAGTCCATGCAAACACAATACCTCATATTCCACTCCTCTACTCTCATTGTCTTTCTGTATACCGTCATGGAAGTCTGGGGGGTAAGGTGAGTCACGTCTTGCCATTTGATACCTTCAATACCATGTAAAAAAATTAGCATTAAGCCATATTTACGGAAAATCTCATTTTAAAAATGGAAATATCTCTTTAGATTATAAAGAAACACCGATTAGCACTTACAGTGAAGGTGCACTGAAACTGTCCAGCAAAGCTGTATGCGGTGTTGAAGCTAATGGTAGCTTGGCCAAAGTCTCTACATGTTTTGAGGTTTGAGTACTGTTGTCCATTCCTCGGGCTGGTTTAAGAGTCTTGCAGGTCTTGTCTGCTGTCCTGCGCAGTACCCGAACCTCCATAGGGTCTTTGGCAGTTTGGAAGGCCTCTACTGCTTGATCATGGGTGGCAACAGAAAGGCTTCTTCCATTTACCTACAGAATAAAGAGTTTGAAAGATAAAAAAAAAAGGTTTTCAAAAAAATACATAGTATTCAATGCTCTTTTAAACCTGGCAAAAAGTCCACATTAACTACTAACAAATAGTACGTTGGAACCTTAATTGATATTGTGACTTCATCTGAGGGTCCATTTGTGTCTAAACACGGACAAGAAAGAAACTTGAAATCTCACATTCAACTTTTAACATGTTTAAACTTGTTAACATGTAAATATCTGTATGAACATCAAAATATTTAACAGAGTCATAAACTGAACAAGTTCACAGACATTTAAAATGACATGACAAGAGGACCCATACTTGAATGAATTTCTTGCACACACACACACAGCCAGAGCTGTAAGAAGCAGATGCCTGGCGAGCAATTGAGTGTTCTGTGCCTTGCTCAAGGGCACTTCAGTTGTAGGTCTTGAAGTTGGAAGAGAGAGCTGTACATTCACTTCCCCCACCTGCAATTCCTGCTGGAACTAAGAATTGAACCTGTGACCAAAGATCAAATTTAGGATAGGTTCTGCGCAGCATTTTATAAATGAGGCCCTTGGTTTCACAGACAGGGCTTACACTAAGCAGCATTAGGCCATAGTTCAATTAGGACATTTAAGTCATTTTTTATAAAATGTTTCTTTCTTAGAAAAACTGCTGTGTGCACATCCTGATTATGCCGAGTTAGATGTGTTCCTAGGTCAACATATTTAGTTGACGATGGAACAACATTTTAATCCAAACATTTAGTCTTAACCGTATCCCTACACGTAACCTTACCCATGAGTAATCCTTAAAATAATAGATTCCTCCTGGATGCCTCAAGTGCCCTTTTCTTGGAGTTTCTTGTTTGTTTGTTTTTTGTAGTTTTTTTATGTGTATGTGTGTATAAAGCCCTGTCTTTGCCACACAACAATAAAAAGTAACTATTAATCTCAATTTTGCTAAATAAAAGGATCTGGCTCGCATCAGTCACATGACTGCCATTAACCAATGCTCACCCTTGAGGGCAGAGCACGCTGGTTACGAGCCGGGTACGGACTTATGCACCCAGTGCATCATGGGTATTTCTTTCGAGTTTTCTTATTCACGCAAGACAGTTGGGTTTTTGTTTTTATTTGTCACGTACATAAATTATGCAGAGTATAACCAGCAGTGAAATGTAGGTCAGGTCGGCTCCTAGGATAGTGCAATTATATAATAAAATATGTAATAAACAGTATAGAATATAAAATAAAAATAATAAATAAAAATAAAGATATAAAATATATAGTAAAAAATAAGAATAAAATAGAAAGTACTAAAGGAATGTGCAAGAGAGTGTGCACAATGTTGTACAGGGTATACATTAAAATAGCAGCAATATGTTTATGAATAGCTTATTGATGGTGAATTTACAGAGTCTTGGGAGTTAAGACACAGGGTTAGAGTTTAGGAGCCTGATGGCCTGGGGGAAGAGCCATGATGTCATGTGTGTTTATGTTCAAGTTAGTTTGGGTGGGTTTGGTTCATTTACAACCCTTTTATTTAAAAGTGTTACCATCATGGAGAGAAATGTGTGACTTGTTGATATTCCCATTGATTGAGAAATGTAATGATGGGAAGACTGTTTTTTTTTTATCGCGAATCAGTTCTTTCGGACAGTTCGTTTCAAAGAGCCGGTTCAAAAAACGTAACATATTAGGTTCGTCATGAGATGCTGTCATTTAGCCTGCTAGTTGTCCCCTTGTTCAGCTTTGAGCACCCGCCCCTTTAAACATCTCTGCACGGCCCTGCTGGTTCTTCAGATGAGATTGGCTAATCACAATATTGTTCTCCAGGGTCAAAAAAAATTGGTAAAATCAGGTTCTGCACTGGTGTGTATCTTGTGACAAACTCTCTCTCCCTCTCTCGCTATATATATAGCCTAAATATATTTTCAGTTCAAGATTTTTTCACTTGAAACAGCTCAGACTTACATTTTATATGTGAAACCGGGCATTTTCCTTGATTCGAACCCATAAACTTTACATTGTCTTTCCATGCTACCAGCCAAGAAGAGTTTGCATTCTATAGAAGATCTGTTTTTGCAAGGTTCGATTCACATAACAAGTGGTCTTCAACAGGCTGTAGATGCATAATGTAAGAAGCCAAACTCTTCTTTATAGTTCTAGGAAATGCAAACCAAGCGCTTATATTTTTGAAAATACACTTAATGTCACTTTAATTGTATGCATTGCCATCCCTAACCCTGCAATATATACTGAGCTTGGGAGCCATGTGTTGCTGGCTGTACATTAACCTTTAAACCAGATCTGAGGTCAAAATCCAAAAACATGCTGATTTCTGCAGAGGGGATTCAGAATTCCAGGTAAAGCAGGTGGGAGAGCTGAGTGATCATGTATTATTAAAACCCTGTTATAAATCTGAATATAAAACAGGTGGATGGTACAGAAAGACAAAGCAGGTTTAATGCCATCTTTTTAACTTCAGTTACTAGGCTTATAGATATTTTTATCTGACCAGAGTGAAAAAAAAAAAAAAAAAAAATATATATATATATATATAGACACGTAAGAGCAGAACCTGTAACATACAAGTTAATGATTTGGTGACCGAGAAGAAAAGACTCGAGGCAAATGTTGTCATATGAAACGCTGACTTTTTGACCTAAAAACTGTTAATTTGGCTAAACATTGCAAAGCCGTTCCTCAATGTGCAAGGACAAATTCACAAAGATATTTATGACCGGAAGCTCAGTTTTAACATTATCACACGGTGAGATTTCATTCATTGATTGAAGTCCAACAGGGTGTGTAAAAGCTTTTGAATTGCACAAGGAAATGGCTATGTGCCAGTAAGCTAATGGGAGAGAACTTCATTTATCAAAGCGCTGTAAGACTCAAATCTCAAAGCTAATGTCCTCAGGGACCTCGACTCAATCTGCTGTCTGTTCTGGAATCTTGCAGTGGCAATAACACACATGGGAACTTTGTCAGTGTGCCCATTCATGTGTGAGCTGACAAACTACTTTAAATTCACTCACTCACACTGTTTCCCTTATGCCTTTTGGCACACGGGGCGGTAAATTCACTGAATATACTTGAGTTTAATTCATTGAGACATCCTTAGTCTGACTACGGCCACTTTTAAAGTCGCAATAAAGCAAGACGCATTCCGTATATAGTGGTTCAGATAGTTTGATTAACCTGTTGATCTTTTTTTTGGGGATTGATGAATTTAAAAACCGTAGCATTCTGTATTTTGCCTACTTATCCCCTTTATATAATATATAAAATGTAGGCTATAACTTCAGCTCAAAAGAATGGCAAGTCTTATCTATTTTACGAGTTGGCTTCTTTGTACAAATTCGCACGACCTCTCCCAAATGCATATAATTTTTGCTAAATCGTACGGATTTTACGAGTTGCGTATAAATTTGTACGAATGACCTACACCTAACCTCGCCCCTAAACCTAGCAGCTACTGGGGTTTAGACAAATCGTACAAAATCGCGAGGTTGTATGAATCAGCCGCCTATAAATACATACCATTTGGTTGCAAGATAGTGTTGGATAGATTTACAACTTTTTTCTTACAAGTACCAAAATTGCTTACTACACAAAAACAAAAAACTAAATGTAATTAAATAACAATATTTGCCAAATTTTGCTAGTCTCTGCTAAGTGATGCATTTTTGAATTGAAATTCATAATAAGCGTGTTTATTTCACAGTTCTAAATACATGGCTTGTTGCATATTTAATGTTTGGATTTAGCCTCAGTTTTCTTGTAAAGAGTTCATTTCACACTTTTATCCTTACAGGAGGTCATCTGGAGGTTAAATTACAATGGGAGCTAATTACTCCAGGATTGTGTGACCGTCACTGATCTATAATAAACCAAACCAAACCACAAAAGCAAACAAACACACATTCATTAAGTATTTTGATGAGATGCCAAACATTTCTCTTCAGTAGAGTGTGACCCTGTCAAATGTACACAGTCTCCAAAACACATTCCTTCCTTCGGCAAAATAACCTTTCGCAACCTTTTTAGCATGCAAAACAACCAGCAGAGACAAACAGCGTAACCTCAAAGGCGTTCGAAATGTGCTCCTTCAATGGTCTTAATCAAATTATGATTAATTCAATAAAAAATGAATGGCATTTCTTAATCAGTTTGAATTTAATCAGACTATGAAGCCATTACTGCCAGCGTACGTTAATGAGGAATAAACAAAGTCAACCAAAACACAACATAATACAAACTATGCATGTTTTTTTTACCTGACACGTGCTTTGTAGTAGATTGTAGTGCTCATCAGACCGCTGTATAGTTCGGAGACTGCAGCCCATGGTGGAAACACATCAGCAAACAGTACACCGGCTCAAATCGTGATCACAAAAGACACTGAAGTTTACAGACACAACAACTCCAGCGTGAGTCTGTGTTTGTGTCTGTAAGCCACGCATGTGAGAGCTTGTTCCCTCCCATTCACTGCAGCCATCTCCCCCCTCACATTAAAGGAAAGTGTTGTCTATATCCTCAACTATGTTGTTTTTGTGATCATAAAAACAATTCAAACCCCTAATCAACAATCCACCACATTATCCAAGATTATAATAACCACGTTGCTCAGGTGTGGCACAAAAGAGGCTGTTTCGTAATGTGCGGAAACAAGTCGTGAAAATGTTTTGTTGGGGGCCAATTAAAAAGCTCACTTCTCCAATTACTGGCACGAGCACATCGATAGGAAAATGTTTGCTGTAAGAGGAGCAGCTTTTGTTATGTCAGAGCGCTTGGTAGTTTTTTTTTGAAAAAGACAATATTACCTTTATGCAGCAAGGAGGCATTAAACTGATTAAAAGGGACAGAAATGTATAGAAAAGTGACAGATAATTTCTATTAAAAGTGAACCCCTCAAATAGTTGAATTTTACTATTTAATCAGATCTAGAATTTTTTGCAAAAAATAAAAAATAAATTAAGCGGCAATTCATCTTAGCACCAAAGGAATGAACTCAATTTTAAAATATACTCAAATAGAAAGCATTTTTTAGTAATTATGATATTTCACAATATTGCTGTGGTATTGATGAAATAAATGCAGCCTTTAAAAGACATTAAAAATCCTATTGATTTAAAACCTTTAAACATTTTAGTGTAAAATGAATAAAAAAAAATTTTCCATCAAAATATCATGCTTTTTTTTTTTTTTTAATGTACAAAATTTATGAGGCATATTAATTCAGTTGCCACTTTCTGACTGACTCAGTGGGTTCTTCTTTATTTGTGTTTTTAAAAAGGTCTGTGTACATACAACAACGTCTAAACTATTTGGATGCACACAGATCCATGTGATAAGCATTCCAGGCCAGTAGTTGGCGATGAAGCGAACTTATAAAATGAACACAAGTGCATGATGCCACATTTTCACAAATCCAAATTTTCATAGTTTACAAGGAAACAATAACAGCACCATTTTCAACAAATGGCCACAATGCAGTTTTAGTTTCAGAAACATATGTTGTTTAAACTTTAGTAAAGGCTTCATCTGACTAATTCAAACCTTGAATGATTCATTAAAAGATCCGGCTCATAAGAGTCATTTAAATAAGACTAGTGGCTCTTGAGCACAGCCTTCAAGAACCGATCAACATAAAGCTGTGTTTTTATGAATTACTGTAGATTCAGCGATTTAACCACTAGTTGGAGCTGTGGCTCGGTGCTCTGACACATTGATCTCTGGTGCTCATGTGAGTGATGCGAGTTTAAATCAAACATGTGATGTTTACAGATCCTGTTCTCTCCTCATATTTCCTATCCTATCTCCGTTACGCTACAACTAAAAGGGTGAAAATACACATCTGCCTATGAAAATACGAAGTTAAGCTTGGTGGTAGGGAAGAAAACTAACAGCATGGCAGACGCTGTGTAATCCTGGTGGCTGTCAGCCATGCAAACACACATGACAACCAGACACATGGTGTTCTCTGGCGTAAGAAAGCGCAACATTCAGTGCTTCTAGATCAGTGACTGCATGCAGTATATGTATTGGGCCCATACTTAATATGTATGCAAACAGTGAGGAAGCACACGGTAAAAGCAGGGTTGAAAGTCCCTTTACACTTATGTGTACTGATATCCAGATATCATTAAGCTGTTCCTCAGGGTCTATATAATCCTCTCACATGGCTCAGTGCTCCATCAGGCTAATGAAAATCTCTGCTTGAGGTTGTGTATCACTGTGCTGCAGTGTCTGCCGCAGAGCATACAGCCAACTTAAAGGTGAAGTGTGGGTTTTCACTTTCTCAACCAATGGCGTTAGTCATTATTTTACGCTAACATAGTAGAGCAGAAATTAAACACTCCGCTTCTAAAAATAATTTTGCTCCAAGAACCTCCAGCGCGCAATCGATATTATACATTTGTCATGAAATTTGCAGCACTGGCGCATAATTGAACCAATTCATTACAAAAACAGAGAGCTTTATCAGTTCTGCGCTTTGTAGGGACTCTGTAATGTCTTTGGACAGCTGTGCGGTAGTTCATTGTGGTCATATCTTCTATTTCTGCCTGTAAACTGAGCAGAGATGATTCAGTTTGTGGAAGAACACAGTGTCAGCACTGAGTCACCTTTTGTGACTGTGCTTTGAGAAGCTCCGTCTCTTTTGAAGATCTCAGGAAAACCATGACTCACGCTCTATTCTGTTGTTCTATTCTAAACCATCTGGACAGTTATATGAAAGCGTTACAAACCCTATTCTATTCTATAGGCCCAAGATAATCATACACTACTATTCAAAATAGTGCACAAGATTAAAATGCACTTTAAAAATGTAAATCAATTTTAAAATAACCAAATACTCTTAAGATGCTGACATGATCCTTCATACATCATTCTAATGTGCTGATTTGGCACTAACCATTTATTTTAATATTTTTGTGGAAACTACACTTTTTTGATTAGGATGCATTGATAAATAGAAAGACGCAAGCCTCCTGGTTTTTGTACAAAATATCTTCATTTGTGTTCAGAAGATGAACAAAGCTTTTACAGGTGTGGAACGACATGGAGATATGTGATTAATGACAACATTTTCAAATGTTTTAACTGTATGACTTTATATTAGCTGTGCAATAATGTCTTCTTTTGGTTATAACTATTCATAATTGACTTTATTAAACACGCATGCTATTGGCCATTTTATGCAAGCAATTATTAATAATCCACGGCTCATTAGTCTTCACTACTAGTAGTAACAAGGTCATGGGTTTGACTCTAAGAGAATGCATGTTACGTCACTTTACCATGTCTTTTCACTCTTAACTGTAATCAAATCATCACTTAACAATTTCGTGGTATATTGCATTCATTCTAATGAATACCGATTCGGTGCATCACGATTCTTGCTTGCAAAGGAGCTGCACTCTCCACAATCACTTTCTAACTCATCATGAGATACTCTCTCGACACATCGGCACAATTATCATAATAACACAGTCGCACAGCACTCAGTCAGGATTTCCACAGAAGACAAACCTGTAAACCTGTTTTCAACATCCTGACATGAAAGCACTTGCCACACTGACATTGTGTTGTGCACTTTTAGGACAACTTGTACAAAAACAACCACAAATAAACCCATTACGCCTCCAGGACCAGGGGTTCAGCTGCTTCCAAACACAGGATCTAACAAAAATGAAACATAAATGCTTCTGGAAATACATCCTGGACTTATAAAAGTAAATAAATAAAATAAAAACACCCGTTCAAACGCGACCCCTTTGCTTTCAGTACAAATTCCACAGTCTATGTATTTGTCTGTCTGGGTTTCTAGCCTTGCTTAAAGGTATAGTATCTTCAACAAAAGTAAAGCAGCAGTTAAGGGTGTCCAAAAAAAAAAAAAAAAGAAAGAAAGAAAGACTTGAAATGTATTGCCTGTTTATGTTTATGGCTGCATATGTACGGCTTCTCAATGCAGTAAAGTTGCTCAGTAGCTCACCTGGTACAGTATTGAATCTGAGATGTGGAGCATTCATATAAAAGTGATGCTGTGAGTCACAAAAAAAGCTCTAAGACTGGTAGAAACATTTCTATCTCATGTTGCTTTTGTTAACACTGTCAGTTAGGTTATGGTAGGGTACAGTGTAGGTGGTACTTTATTTTCAAAGTGGTAAAGCACCATTCACTGGACATTTCAATAATAATTTTCAGATTTGCAGGAGCTGTGCATCACTTTTTTATGCGTGCCTCTTCACTATTGATGACAAACAAAACGTCATACATGTTCTGAACTACATGATGAAGAGTACATAAGAAATTTTGATTGCTTTAATGTACTAATGAATATACACATCACCGGCACTGTACACAGACAGTGTGTGCATTGTGCTCCAGTCATCATTTGTTAACACCAGGTGAATTCACATAATGCTGTAGTTAAACAGGTCTGGTCAGTTCCTTGGCTATTCATATAAGATGACCTTACAAGCTGTGAGAAGGAAAAGAGGTGCTGCTTGTCTTTATTAAGCCATGAAAACATGCAGGGGAGCGCTGTAGCGGTTTGCTTTGCTTCAGTTCAGTGCTCCCAAAATAACACACATTCACAGAATTCAAGAGAAGGTACTTCCTTTGAGACTAATCGCCCTTTCAAGTTTTAAAATGGCCTGAAAGGAACAATGGGAATAAACAATTATACAAAAGAGCCGCTCAGCCTTCTTTCCACAAGAGAACGGAGGATGCCAAGAAAAGCAAAGCTGAACTTAAGACCAGAGTCCCATTTCACTGGAGGTGAATTCAGAGGAAATTCTAGGCACTTTAACCTGTGGTAAAAGGATGAATCTACAGGGGTTCTTTATACCCCTGTCCATCTCTTTGAGAGAAAACAGTTAGAGTCACCTTCTGGGAGACATATGAGGAGAGGTGCACAGTGACTCATTCTTATTTGAAAAGAAGACATTACAGGTACAACTATAACTATATTTTAGACTTCCATTCCATTCAACTGCCTTAAATAGATATTCAAAGCGCAAAACTGTATTGTGTTTCATCCTTTGGAATTTCTCAATTCATTTCGGAATGAATTAATACATTCAGAATTCTACATTGTTTGTGCAGTCAGCGACATCTGGATGGTTGTATGGTTAGCAAACATCGTTAAGAATTCAGAAGTAATGAAGGCATGCGGCATTTGAACTCATGTACACATATTAATGCAAAAGATTGGCTGGCTGCCCAATACACAAGGCGTTTTATTCAAACTCTCTTTGAAATAATCAGGCATAATAGAGATAAATGTCTATACGTCTATATTATACAAAGCATAAATTAATTAATATTACACTCAACTGAGATTTAGACATTTGTGCATTTGGAGCTATTTATAAGTATATATATATATATATACACAAATCCATATCAGTCGATGTCTTACTCTGTCATAATCTATATTTCATAGAAGCAAAGACTTGCATTCTACATGACATATCATGTATTCTGAGTCTCTTTTTAGATTTCTAACAGAATTTTAAGCGTAGTACTTTGCTCTGCAGGCCACTGAGGGGATTTCTCACATTTTTCCTCCCTTAGAGGCACAGGCAGTCGAATCTGTGGAGCACAAGAGCTTCTCTGTTCCAGACTTTTCAAAGTGAGCTTGCCAAGCCTACAGTTCTGGCGCTATAAATGCATTTCTAAAATTACCATCAAGTTTTTTAGTATCTCGGTATACAGTTGTGTGGTTATGGTTAAAGCTGTGTGAATCCTCCTAATTTCACTACTGTATATTGCACACATATAGAACAATAATTTAGGGTGGTGTTTCTGTAAGTATAGGAGACAAACCCAGAAATGTTGGGGTGTGACATGCACTTTAGTGTGAACCAATTATTTGAATACAGCCCATTTTCAACTTAACAGTGTTATTGCACTAATAGCAAGAAAAAGTTGCCTTTTTGGCAGAAATAATGGTTATGGTACATTTCTGAAGGCAACAAGTTATCGTAAGTTCAATCTGGTTATTATTAGTAGTGTTAAATCAGTTCCAACCTAGACTTTAACCTTTATATATAACATCTTTCTAGTTTAAAAGTCTTTGAAAGAAGGGGCATACAGAGCAAAGATATTAACTTACATAGTAATTATGGCATATTTTGTGATTTTGTAATTGTGGCTCTCAGATGAACACAAAATGGCCAAGAAAGACTTAAACCCCCCTGATTTCCAAGATTGACTCTGGCATTAAACGTGACGCCACTCCTAAAACTTTGTGTATTTATGTGGTAAATGACACATAATATTCACATCAGACAATCTCTTGCACAAGAAATCCTAAACACAGCACATGCATAATTTTATGATAAATTACCAGAGAATGTTTGAAAGACTGATGAATGCTGACTGATGGGAAACTCATCTCCCTGGTTTTGTTTATGGTTGTTTTGAGATTACCATATCCAATTAATCAACTAATGTCAATTCCGATCTTCGTTCCATTTTATTGTTTTATCACGTAGTTGAATAGCCAATACATATCTTCTCAAGCATTTATGACCGACAATGCAAGATCATGAGCATTGTCAGGAGTGGTGACATCTGCTGTCGTTGCTTCACAGCTCAAAAATAACTCAACTTTCAAGTGAAATGCATCCTATGCAAATTATAAGATATAAGTCAAATCATCCAATTCAGACCCCAAAGCCTCAGACTTCTTGAGGTTGATTCCAGTGTTAAATGTGCCGCCATCAACATTAGAGTGTGAAATGGGCCCAACGGCCCAAAAGAGCATCCCCATTTAACATCCTTGTGATGTTTCTAATGATATAACTCCAAAACATGCGTTTGAACTGAACCAATGAATTGCTGTTTGTTCCTTTCTCAGGGTGTAATGAATCTTTTGCTGCAGCTGAGTGGAGTTAAACATCAGTTCTCAAGGAGACCGTCATGTAATGTGCCTTTGCTGAAACGCATTCCTCAAATTAATCTCATTAGCTTCACACACACTTAACTATAATTACTGTAAATGTATTCCATGTGAATATGATAAGAACATTTCACAGTCAATATGACTTAATTAGAAACGGCTTTAAAGTATTGACCATATATTCTGAATTAATATACTTTGAATTTTTCTGCAATAAATCATCAGCTGCAGCCAAAAGAAAAACAGAGTATTCTTCAATTGCAACCAAACACAACCTATTATTATAACTACATTTTTAAAATAATGTATCAAGGCTTCCACAAAAAAATTATAAAGCAGCAAAACTGTTTTTGAGATTGATGATAATAAGACATGTTTCTTATTTCTTAAACAGCAAATTAGCATCTTAGACTGATTTCTGAAAGATCATGTGACGCACGTCCTGATTCTGCCAAGTTCGATGTTTCCCCTGGAAGATTTTAAAGCAAAAATATAGTTTTGACCGTATCTCTACACCTAAACCTAACCTTACCCATGAGTAATGCCTAAAATCAGAGTAAATGATAGATGACTGACACTGATGTACAAACACCAAACACTGATTGTAAGCCTAAACTTCACCAAAACTGGAAACTGTTTCTTCAAATCTGATTGTTTAATGACAATGTTGGCTCTGGGCCCTTGTTAAAATCAGTTTAGAGTCATGACGCAGAAAATGTAGCTTTGCATCACAGGAATAAATTACATTAAACAAATAGAAAATGATTACTCTAGAGCAGGGGTCACCAAGTTCAGTCCTGGAGGGCTGGTATCCTGCAGAGTTTAGCTCCAACTTGCCTCATCACCTGCCTGGAAGTTTCAAGTATACCTAGTAAGAGCTTGATTAGCTGCTTCAGGTGTGTTTGATTAGAGTTGGAGCTAAAATCTGCAGGACACCGGCCCTCCAGGACTGAATTTGGTGACCCCTGCTCTAGAGCGTAATAATATTTAGCATTTTTTTCTTTTTATTTGATCAAATAAATGCAGAATTGATCATTTTAAAGGAATACTCCACCCCAAAATGACATTTAGTCATTAACCACTTACCCCCCCCTCAATGCAAAACCTCCAAAGCTTAGTTTGTCTTCAGACATGCTCTTCTGCATCAGCGGCGATACAAGGATTCACTGTTTTTGTTCAAATCAACGCATAAATACATGGAGAAAGCGTGAAGAGTGTATGTAGTTTGCGTCCTGTGGATATTCTCAGAAATTGCGCTACATTGACATTATGGGGCGAATTGTTGAATAAAGCTGTTATTTTTGTTTTCTTTCCGTACAAGAAGTATTCTTGTAGTTTCAAAGCATTTAGATTGAACCACTGATGTCAGATGTACTATTTTGATGATGTCTTTCTTACGTTTCTGCACCTTGACAGTGCAGTCAACGGGACAGTCACAAGCGTCCCGGATTTCATCCAAAATATCTTAAATTGTGTTCCGAAGACGAACAAAGCTTTAACGGGTTTGGTAAGTGACTAATGACAAAATCTTCATTTTGGGGTTTAGTAATTTTTAGTAAGAGACTAAAAACTACAAATCTTGCCGACCACTGTCTGAACAAAAACAAAAAGGAACAGTGTGAAAATCAAACATGAACAATGTGGAAAGACCACTGCATTATGTAACACACAAGCTGTACAACACCACAGTTTTTTGCATTTTGCAGTTTGCATTATCTTCATTCACTGAGCTTGCTTTCGGCTCAGTGACCATTGTCGGAGCCCTGTTTCCTCATTCCTCTAATCGTTCCATGATCCTTTCTGATGTTTTTCTCTGTATCTTTAATCTAATTCACCACGTGTTGTGATTATTCTAAGCAGCAGTTGGAGATTTGAAGTCGAGAAAGGCGGTGTCAGGGTTTAACTCGCATAAACAGCACACCGAGATCAAAGGAGTCTGTCTCAACACTGTTTCTCCAAAGAATGGAGAGAAACTGAGGTAGACCTCTTCATAAAACGTCCAGGTCATAAATGAACATTAAACATTCGCTTAACAAGGACACGTCTTTGTCTCTGTAATGAGGAAACCCACAGGCTTTTGATGATGGATCGTAATCTGAGTTTTCTGAGAACATGCGGCCACAGAAGTGATTTTCTTCTGAATCTTTTTTCTTAAAGGTGCCATAGAATGCATTGAGAGAATATTTTAAATTGTTCTCTGATATGTACATAGAAGGTATGTAGCT
>JAUMHQ010000089.1:5181303-5194720 GCA_032361165.1 Enteromius paludinosus | reverse complement strand
TTTACTTGATGAAAACATTATAATATATTTTAACATATAATAAATATGATTTTTTATATTTTTATTATGTGGTAACTCCGCTTTGCGTCGTGCCTGACAACGCCCTTCAGCCGTGATTTATTCACGATACAGCGAGGCCTCTCGTACCTTATTGCTTAAATAAGGCACGAGAGGGTGTGATTTATTGAAGCGGTCATAGATGTGATGTACCGTGAATAAAACACAGCTGCTGACCAATCAGAATCCAGGAATGGAAATAACCATTTTATAACAGTAAGCATGTAATTAAGCATTATTACATAATAATAGCAGAAATACAATATATTATTGAATTATATATTATATATACTGCTTTCAAACATAAACCTTTGAAAAAATAAATAGAACACTATAATAAAATAATACTCTTCATTATATATTAAATTGTAATAAAAACTTTTTTTCATCTAGTAAGCCCTTTACTTCAATTAGGGCATTCTGGGAATTAAATTGATATATAAAACGCACTCTCAACTGAATGGAGAATGACCCTGACTCAAGGGCATGCTCTCTATACATAAATGTATGTATAACGTGCATAAGCTTGCACTGAAAAAAAGGTTAACTGCGGCTGTCCATTAAGACTGAACAGGTGGTAAACAGCCTGTGGTGATTCTCTACTAGATTAGAGAAGAGAATGCGATGCGAGTGAAAGCCAAACCCACAGCTTGCTCTCTTCTCTCCACTTGGACACAATCTATGTGAGAATTTAATGGCTCCCACGCTCGCATTTCACACGATGTACTCGACAGAAATGTGTGGAGCTCAAACTGTGCAATCTGCAATTATCTTTTTACATGTGGCTCAGTTGCTGATTTTGTTTTTCTTTCTTGCAGCAGCGGGGACAATTGAGTTAGCAAATACTGCGCAAATGCCTTCTCTGGCTAAAAGCCAGACTAACCCACTTTTACACAACGTGTTCCATAGCGTTATTACTTCTGTCATTTAAATATACTAAACACATGGTGAATTTAGCTTAGGGCAAAAAGTGCACCAGTCAACCTGAATTTAAACACTGAGAATTTCTGAACTTTGCTTTGCCATTATATTTCAAAAGTAGTTAATTACAGCACTACACAGTGTCTGAGCTGAAATCATATCATGCACAGTAAATGGTGAACACTTTTCACTCAAGTTTTCAAAGGTTATCAGTGAATAACAACCTAAATGTCAGTTTCTCACACAAAACTACAGTAATAAATGGCTTCACAAAGACTTTTCTGATACTTTTGGTTCTTGGCGATTCAAAAATGTGCATTTTTGATTTCAGCGAATGTTATATGGTAGATCTTTGCACAGTAAGCTTACATACCCCACACAATCTTCCTCCGATGATACTGAATCCAAGAGATCCTGATGATGTTCTGTGGAGGGTGACTTTAAGACTCCTTGTTTCTTCACCCTGTGTTAGAGCAAGAGAGAAGCAGAAAGGAGGAATGGCATACTTCAGATGCTGCAACAGACTGCTACAGCAGGTTTCAACGCAGCTTCACTGACCCCACTAAGCATCTCTCCCCTAAGAAACAGGGCTCTCTCCATTAGCTACCTAATGAAACGGCAAAGCCACATGGGATTTAGGGGATTATCATTTATCAAGCAGTGGAGACAGATCACACCCTCAGAGACACCTGGCAAAATCACAGTCAAGGTGCTATAAATGTCTGAAAATAATTTATCAATGCGTGGCCAGGTGTTTCTCACACTCAGCGAAGTGTGTAGAGGAAATTAAATCACTCTGATTTTCTTAAGATCAGGGCAAAAATATAATTATTTATCGCTGTTCGGTTTGTAAATTCACTCGCCATTAGCAGGAGATGTGGAGGAAGGTTTATTTTAGACCCTAAACGTGATTTAATTAAATTAATTTATCATATTTGTTATGCAAGAGGGAAAGGGCAAGAAAGTTAAATCCATATTTGTAATACCGCTCCACGGCAGCAGACGTCAAAATCTCCCAGCAGATGTGTTTGATCAGCTGTCATGAGGCAGATGTGGCCGAGTGAATTTCAAGGCAGGGCCTGTGACTTTTCAAGAATGACAGATTTAAGATAGCCTTAAAATATCTATACTTATAAGTAAGCTGTCTATCAAACACTCCTAGCAGTGGCGTCCCCCGCTGAAACGGCAGCTGCGGGCGGGAATCTGTCACAATGAGTGAGACGAGCATCATGAGCTCTTGATTAGTGTCTGACTCAACCACAGGGAGCGGAGAGAACAAGAAGCGACTCTTTTGTTTACATATGATGTCCTTGAAGTCCACAAGACTTGCCTCCTGTCAACTCAATTAGACTTAAGTCTTAATTTTGTTGGTTTCACAGACCATTCAGATTGCTTGAATATTATGGGAGACGGTGTAATTATGTGAAAGCATTTGAATACAGAATGAGGATGTTTTGTTTCGCTTGTTCAGATCTAGATCGTTCAAGCGTGATTGCTTTAAACTGACATGAAAACTGACAGTGATTTAGCGATTTAGTTGCGAGACAGAAAAGTCTTATTATATACACAAGCAACTATTTATTCATGATGGAAGATTGGGGCTTACACTGTATCCCAAGGGTTAATTACTGTGTCAGTTACATACTGCTGGAAAAACAAACTGCAAAAAGTAAAGAAATATCATGTCATCCTATCTACTGCTATAGGCGAATATTAATGCATTTGAATGCTGGTAACCAAACAGTTTTTGGCCGCATTGACTTCCACCATATGGTCAAAATGTATAAAGGACTTCAATGGAACAGAAACGTTATGGTTAACAACAATCTTCAAAATATCTTCTCTCAAGTTTCCCAGATGTAAATCAGTCATAGAGACTGAGGGTAAGTCAATGATAACATAGTTTCCATTTTGGGGTGGACTATCCCTTTTAGGCATTTATATGAATATTTTAAGTGACAAACTGTGCACCCCTAAACATACAAGAGAATACAAAGCCACTTGAAGCAAATGTCACAATACACAATAAGAAATTCATTTCAGTTTATTGTTTTTTTGTGTTCACATTTGTTTTTAATAGTGGCATGAAGGATATTAATTAGTCAAAAATTTCTGCATACTTTATATCATATTGGATATTTGAAAAGAGTTGTAAAAAAGCGTGAGCAGATTGACATCGCCACATTACTGTTCATAGCAGGCCTTGTCAGTAGTATTAATCTGCACTTTTGAGTAAAATGTTTACGACGTGTTACGACAGTACCTTTTGTTCCCATGGATTCAACTTGTCACAATAATTTCAGGTCTAACCGAGTTCCCACAGTTTCAACTTGATCAGTAATTGAATTCAAAGTAAAAAGGTCATTACCTTCGCAACAGGTTGTCACTTTGATTTGACTTACAAATTTAAACGGGAGCTTCCAGTTTTAGAGGGTTGATTTTTGTAACACTGTTCACTCAAATCACATCTCATATACGGACCTTATCGAGAGGCACCCAGCTGTTCGACAGCGCGTCAATCCTGCTCTTGTACTCGGTGATTTTCTTCTGAAAAGTGAGCGCTGTGATGTGCAGCTCGCAGTGGAGCGCAGAGAGTTTGGAGAGCAGAGACCTCTCCCTCTTACTGAAGCTCAGCGACTGGCGCTTCAGCTCCTTCTCCAGACTCAGCACTTTGGTTTGGAGCAGACCGCTGTGTGTCTTGAGAGCTTGGAGACAGCTGTGATCCTCGGACCTCTCCTTGAGGGTCAGCGCGAGCCCACATCCATCCTTACAGACCTCCAGCGCCCTGCGCTCGCATCCCTCCCGCATGTGCGAAGCCACATCCTTCAAGCTGAGCACCGCGTCGCATCCTTCATTCCCGCATCTCACCGGGGAGAACTCGCACGTCTCCGCGTGCTCTGGCAGATGCTGGAGCTTCATCACCCGGTCGCAGCCTCGTTCGCGGTGGTCGCATTTGATGTCCAGCTTAAGAATGATGTTTTTTAGCGGCAGGACGTGGTTTAGTTCTTTGGTGGAGATCTTCTGGCACTGGACCGGGCAGCTGTTGACTTTGGAGAGCCATTGGAGCGCGCAAGCGGCGCAGAAGACATGTCCGCACGGGGTGCTGAGAGGATTATCTAAAACTTTCCCGCACAGTTTACAGATCAGGTCCGGGTCCACGGGACCTTCGAAACGGTCCAGGTCGAAGCCCATGATCTTAACGCGAAGTTATGGCACGACTCAGCAACAAGGAGAGAGCTGTCAACCCACGCGCACGATACGAGCGATTAAACTAGTTTCACTCAGGACGAGAGGCGCGAGCTACCGTAAACATTCAACGAGCAGAGCAGCGTGATGAGCGCGCGATTCAAGAATGAAGATGATGAAGATGAGTTGTGTCTAATATTAGGCTACATGTAAATTTTTTTTTTTTTAAATGATGTACATAAGAATAAATTAACCTCTTGCTCTTCTTATTTATACTGTCTTCCACTTTCTCACCAAATCATGCAGTTTGTTAACAGTAAAGCCATTGTTATCGAAACATTATTATAATTATAAAATAACAGTTTTAAATATTTTAATCCATTTCGTTCAAATATTCAGATTTTAATTATTATCAAAGTTGCGCTGCTTCATATTTTCTGGAAACTGATAACATTTGATTCAGAATTATGGAAAGTTCAAAAGAAAAAACATATTTAAAAGATAAATATTTTGGGACATTTATATTTTTACTTTCACTTTTGAATGTGTCCTTGCTGAAAAAAATTCACACTATTAATTTTTTTTAAGAAAAAACAATTGTATAACTATAATTTTAGTTATAGGATATAAAATTAATTATCAGCAATAATATAGTATTTAGGATTTAATATATTAATACATATTATATATTACACTAATTACAATGGGGAAAGATGTTTACTTTAAAGTCAAGCTGTATAATTTCTTTTTCTATATTGAAAATATATAGGGGAGTGTATTTAAACATGTTAGGAAAACGTAATTGAATTAAATTAAATCATATTCATTTTCGGACAGACTAATTCATTATAATAATTATAATAATTGATGATGAATACAGAAGACACGATATGCTATTTTATGAATGTCAGGTTCTCACATTTTATCATATTTTATCACATATTTTTCATATGTGTCAGAAATGTTTCAGTTAACACATCTCAGCGTATAGCACCACTACAGCTAAAAAGATAAAGCAACCCACACTTTATCTCAGCATCACATGCTCACTGAATAATAAAGAGCGTGTTTAAGTCAGCTGGATGTTGGATTAAGCTGTAAGTTTGTGGCCTGCCCGTGTCAAGCGTGCACTGCCTCTTATCAGGCCTACATTTCCAAAGCATCAGCACTTGCTTGATTCCCCTGTGCAGATACAGGAGAGTTAATGTGTTTCCGGCACAGGGTCAAATGGCCGAAAAAGTGTTGGGTTAGAGCCTTATCACACCCCTGAAGATTGGGAGGTAAATCTTCAGCGTCTTACATGACAGCTGGCTGTTTTGCTGGAGGAAAAGAAAGATGGAAGAGTGCTATCTGTTAGGCATAGGCTACGAGGAACAATTCATTAAGATCTCGTTATTTTTCAACACCTAATTAAAGGGGAGGTAAAGGGCACTGTTTAAAGGCATGTGTGGGTAAACAGCATTTATCTCAGCCTATTAGGTTTATGTGATTCTCAGACAGGCCATTTGACAGTTCACCTTGTACAAAAATAATATTGAGGTCTAAAAGGCCTGTCTGGATCTAGTTTGCTTGCATTGTTGCGGTGATGTCTTAGGAACAGTTTGGGCAAAGCAAACGTTTAGTGCTCATAAGAAATGATTGAATTTTGTGAGCATATCTGGTCTGAAATGAAAAGAAAATCATTGTTAGAAAACACAACAACCGTTTTTTTTTTCATCCTCGATCTAAAAAGGTAGCGTGTATATAGACTGCAGATGGTTTGCTTCATGTTCTCATGTTCTTGTCACCGATTGTGTTAAATGAAGTTTAGAGGAGATGAAAAATTAACTGACAACAGACCACATCTGACAGCTAATAGTGAAAATGAACAGGCATCGCAAGTCTTTGTCTGCGTGAAGCCTGCTTGACAGGATAGACAAAAATGGAAAAATGTAACAACTTAAATTGTCACCTCATTAGTGTGATTTGATGCCTTAAAGAAATCGTTAACTCAAAAGAAATTTTCTCAAGTTCCAAAACCTTATGAACTTCTTTATTCTGTGAAACACAAAAAGAGAAGTTTCAAATAAAGATCACTTTTCTGGATAATTAACCTATATTCTATTTTCTATATTCTATATCTATTATTAAAAAAATAATCACTGGAATTTTCTTTTTTCGTACATGCCATTTTTTTAAGTACAAATATAAAAATGTTAATATATTAAATCTTGTTGCCTGAAGATGTATCAAAATTAGGTAAGTTCATGCCTAAAATATCTACCAATGAGGTAAATGTATATATATATATATATAGCTATACACACACATTTTTTTGTCATTTATGGGGACTCTCCATAGGTGTTTATACTGTACAGACTGTATTGTCCTACACTGACCCTAGACCTAAACCCACCCCTTACAGCAGTGGTTTTCAACCTGTGGGCCGGTATTGCAGAGGGGCCGCCAATTATTATTAATAGAAATTGTAATATTGTTAATATAATAAAAAATGTCTAGTTTGCTGATCCATTATGTATATTTTCTGTTTATTCAATAAAGACAATTAACAGCATTGCTTCTGAGTACTTAGTTAACCCGACACAAAAAGCGGGGTCGTTTAAATTCTTTTGCATGTTTGCAAAGTATGTTTTTTTAAGCCTTTTGAATTACAGGGACACTGAAAATGCCCTCGTATATCATAAGTCATACCCATGTCATTATACAAATTTGTGTCCTCATAAACCACATAAACATACACACACACATACAAGTGGGTATGGAAAATACTCAAAAATAGATGAAAATACAAAAAAATATAGTGGGGCACAAATAGACAAAAATACTAGCAAGAAAGTCATTTTAGCTGTACCTCTTGAAAATATGAAAAAGAACAGCTTGGATATTCCAATAATTATTTATTTATTTATCATGTGCTTTTAATAAAAAAAGAGAATATTTTCAACATAAAGAGAATACCAGTGTTACCTACTCCCTCAAAAGAGCATGCAGTGCTGTTCTGTATAATGCCATTATTAATATGACAAACGTAACATATGAATACAGAGACGCAAGCAGTCAAGGAGAGATTCTTGCCACAGGCTAATGTTTGGCAACCTATTTACATCTGCAAGAGGAAACAGCTGCTGAATTATTGCATGACCTGATGACTCACGCGCTGCTACCCCACATTAAATCCTCTGCCTTGAATTACAGCCAAACCAATATATCCATCACATCCACAGGCAGTCACTCACTCATGACTGACGCTTTGTACGAAACGACAAAGACAAAGAAAGAATATGAATCAGTGTGTGAAAGGAGATTTTCTGATAGACACACACACACACACACACACATACACACACACACACACACACACACACTCACTCTTTTTCTTTAAACTCCATTTCTGAGCAGATGAAAAACTGCTAACTGCATCTCTGGTTATCTGAAGCGGCGGGCTTGATTTAGGCCATATAGAGCTTCTAGATCCAATTAGTTCCCTAAAGGCCCATTAGAACGAGTAAATCATGCTAAAAATCTGCAGAGCTCACAGTGCACTTCTTAAATTAACAGTTTCCACTGCTTGAGGATGGTATTTTTTCTCTTACGGCTCTTATCTCGGGTAATTTCAGCTCTTGATTACACAGCAAACCCTGCCGATTAGCTGCACTGGGTGCTTGAATTAACCGAGGTAACCAATTTTCCTGTCTTTCACAAAACATGTAGAGGTCTGCTGAGGAGATCATTTCAGTCCACCTCCAGAGCGCAAGCTGTCCTGCGGTAACTGACCTGAGACTTCGTGCAATAGCGCCATCTATTGAAGTGGCAACAGTAGGTGCAAATCCCATCACACACTCTAGGTGGCACTGTTTTGCTAAATATAAACTTGAACGACAGTCACCTGTATGCATGCTGCAGAAGATTTGCTTTGCTTTAATCCGACAGCAAATCATTGGCTCACATATCAAGAATCCTCAGGTTTATCTGGGAAACATGAATTCTTTCTCTTTGTACATATGGCAGTGACAGCCTTTGTTTAATTCCACTATTATTTATTCAACCAACTGTCCGTCGAGGGGTTTTGATTAAAATGTCAGCGTGCAAAAGTTCTGCTTCAGTGAGATTTAATCTCAGAAATTTTGCTTCCGTCTCCACACTTTTGGACCGAATGCAAATGATACACATGCATTCAAAATATTCTGACAAAATCATTTATGTTGCTTTGTAGAACTACAGCTAGATGTGCCCACTGATTTTGCACTCAAAACATTTTTTTTACCCAAATTATATTCCACTATTTTTTTCATTGCGCACCCTATATTTGGTCGCCAGTAACATTACCTCAACTGACTTCTCAGACTATAATGTTCATAATAAAACTATTATATCCCTTTCTTCACATTAGTTGACGCGTTTTTCGTCACATTTTCCCCAAAAAAGCTAAATCTTGACTGTCCAGAGCACGTGTAGTGAATATGAGGAACACGATTGGCTGTCGGTTGCTATGCTTCTACACGTGGTTGTTAGGCACACTTTTGGCACTGCAAATGTTTCCCGGATCTGGGTTTCATATCCCTGGGTAAAAAGCGGTGTTAACCCTAAATTACAGCTGAACAACTTATCATATGCAACCCTGTTTTAGAAAAAAGGTTTTTCCAAATGTTTCAAACATAATATCATATCCAATCCCAGCCAACAGGGAATGTTCCCATCACTTTTTTAAAGGTAATGTTAGGACAAGCCATTCTTAAAATAATGTTCAGGAAATGTTCTAATAACACAAATGTGTTCTAATAAAGGGAAAGTGACTTGTGGCCAGGTATGGTGACCCATACTTGGAATTTGTGCTCTGCATTTAACCCATCCAAGTGCACACACACAGCAGTGAGAAGTGATCAACCACACACACACACACACACCGTGAACACACACCCGGGAGCAGTGGGCAGCCATTGTTGTGGCACCATTGCTGAGGTCTCACCTCAGTCATGGTATTGAAGGTGGAGAGAGTGCTGATCCCTGCTGGACCTGGGACTCGAACCTGCGACTTTTGGGTTACAAGTCCGACCCCATATCTATTAGGCCACGACTGCCCCTTGATGTAGAGGAAACATATTTGTTGAATGTTGGAATATTATACATAACTGATGAAATAAATGAATTTGTTATACCATTATTTTCAGAAACCTTTTGATAATTAAGGAACAGCTCACAGGGAACGTTCTCAGAACATTTTTAATAGCCTAGATAAAAGGGAACATTGTTAACATTCACATAACTAAGAAGAATCATTCTTAATCTGTAATCTGTTTCACAAACATCAATAATTTTTAATGTTCTTTAAATATAAAAATAGCTTTTTTTAAAGCTCAGAGAACATTCAAGTGTAATGTTCTCATAATGTTCCTCTAATGTTTACATAAACAATGAGAACTGGAAGTTTTGAACATTTTAAAAGCATGCAGAATAACTTGGTGGGAATGTTTGCAAATGTTCTTAGAACATGTTGTTGTTAGCTATGATAATATTCACTAAATATGCCTGCATTCCGGAGAAGTTTTCATTTAAATGTGCATAATCTTGGGAAAGGTCTTGTTGTTTTTCATAAAGCCCCGAGAACTCAGACCAGCTAGCAAAGCATCTCCTCTATGTCTCCTTGCTGTCTCATCCCAGTCTCGCTTTGAAAGCATGAAGGCTGACATTTTCTCTGCAGACGCCTATATCTTCACGAGCTATAAATCATGAAGTTTTAGCTTCACCTTAACACACGCCGAAGCAGATTTCAAAAGTGTATTGATTTTTTGGGCGATGGCAAAGTACTGTCACGCTGTCATCCATTTGAGGTGGGACTGAAGTGTCAGGGTAAGCAGAACCCCCCAAAGAGTCGCCATTTCAAGATGAGGCGTCTTGAACTGAAACCCATCATAGCATATTACTTTCTAATAGGATTTATCAGTGAGTTAAATTAATTAAAATGGCTCATTTGAATTCTGCCAAAGGCATTCAGAATATATGTGCTACCTAAATAACAACTAAAAGTAAAGCCCTATTATATACTGCCATCTTGGTTTCACAATTCAAATCAATAAGATTATTTCCCTGAAACACTTAAAACGGCAGTTGTTAAACCCCAACTTAAGAAGCACAACTTGGATAGTTCAATTCTTAGTAACTATAGACCCATCTCCAATCTACCTCTCATGAGCAAAATTTTAAACAGATAAATGGCTTCCTCATGGGAAACAATACAGCACTGAAACTGCTTTAGTGAAAAGTTGTAAATGATCTGAGAATCTCTATGGACATAAATAATATTTCTATACTTGTCCTCTTGATTTAAGTGCTGCGTTTGACACAGTTGAATAAATGACACATTTATATAGCGCTTTACTGTGTATTGCCATACACCCAGATCATGTGGGGGGGTCTCTCCTCAACCACCACCGGTGTGCAGCATCCACCTGGATGATGCGACGGCAGTCACAGGACAACTGCGCTAGTGCGCTCACCACACACCGGTGGAAAGGAGAGAGAGACACAGCCAGTCAATGGATGGGGATTATTGGGAGACCATGATAGACAAGGGGCAGTGGGAATTTGGCCAAGAGATTACACCCCTTGACAGTATAGTGTCCCCGTCACTATACTGGGGCATTAGGACCCACACAGACCACAAGCTGAGCACCCGCTGCTGGCCTCTCTTACACCTCTACCAACAGCAACCTAGTTTTTCCAGGAGGTCTCCCATCCAGGTACTGACCAGCCTCAACCCTGCTTAGCTTCAGTGGGCAACCAGGCTTGGGCTGCAGGGTGATATGGCTGTGGCATTAGTTGACCATGATATACTTTTAAATTGTCTTAAGGAATATATTGGTTTAACTGGTTTTAAATTGGTTTAAGACATAAATAAAGGAAAGGAAGTATTTTATTAGCTTAGGGGACCATGTATCAGGAGTACCTGATATTCATTTTGGTGTACCACAAGGTTCTGTACTTGGCCCTCTGTTGTTTTCTTTACATATGTTGCCATTGGGTAAAATTATTGCAGAGCACGGAGTCAGCTTCCATAGCTATGCTGCTGATACCCAGCAATACATATCTGTAGGGCCAGAGGATCCCGGTGCGGTAAATAAACTGGTGAATTGTCTGGCGAGCTTGAATAGACATTTTTTTAAATTAAATGAAGACAAGAGTGAAATTCTCCTTGTTGGCAATGAACTGCAGAGAAAAAAGGTTCTTAATAGTCTGGGAAATCTGGCACTACAGACTAAAACTGAGGTTAAAAATCTAGGAGTTATTCTTGATTCTGAGCTTACATTTAAGGCACACATTGACAACACATTGTGAAAACTGCCTTCTTCCACCTCAGAAATATAGTTAAACCAATATACCATTTCTTAATGTGAAAGATGCTAAGAAACTGACTCATGCTTTTATCTTCTCACATTTAGATTACTGTAATGCACTCTTCACAGAACTGCCTAAAAAATCAATTGAAAGACTACAGCTTGTTCAAAATGCAGCTGCAAGAGTTGTTACTCGCGCTAGAAGATTTGAACATATAACGCCTATTTTAGCAGACCTACACTGGTTACCACTCTGTTTTAGAATTGAGTATAAAATACTTTAATTCGTTTTTAAAGCTTTAAATGGACAAGCACCTCATATATTTCAGAGTTTCTAACCAAGTATATTCCAAATAGACCCTTAAGATCATCAGGCTCTACTTTGCTAAACATCCCAATGGCAAAATATAAGAAATATGGACAAAGAGCCTTTAGTTTTAATGCTCCTAAGAATTGGAACAAGCTGTCCATAAATATACGCCATGCCTCCTCCCTTAATATATAAAATATAATATATAACATTTATTATTATTTGAAATGTATTATTATCAACACAATGGCCCAGTTTCACAAACATGGCTTATCTTAAGCCAGGACTAGGCTTTTATTAAATTAAGATATTAATGCATCTTTTACTAAATTTTAAGGTATGTCAGTGCAAGCTATTTTCAGTTGAAGCAGTTCAAACATGCATTTTAGTCTGTATTTTGTGCAAAAAGTGCCTTTTTTATACTCTAAAACTATTAATTATTTTAAAAAGTGCTCTTTAAATATACAAATGTTAACAGAAATAGTTTTGACTTTAAAAGTTGACTTTAAAAGATTTTTCTTTTTTTCCTCTGCATTATTGCTGCTTGATTATTACTGATGAGATCATAGACAGTGGCAGCTTTAAAAGGCTGCATTCAGACTAATGCACGGATCTCTTTCGATATATCAGATGTTTTGCTCTGCTCTGAAAACATAACTGACGGTGTGCACATCAGCTTCGTATAAAAGCATTTGAAAATGCAAGTGCATTAAACCACAGCTGCTTCAGGACAAGCACAGAGCGCGTGTGACTGTCAGTGATAAAGTCTGTCAGCGCGCAGGTTTCCTGCATCTAATACCAATGCATTCCAAACGGTATATACAAAACATATCTAAAGTAAAACACGACGGATGGAAGCACACACAGTCAGGCAACGTGCATGAGGCGGGCACACTCTGTCAGTTTAAATCTAGATTAAAGACACATCTCTTTACTCGGGCGTACACATACCACGCTGATACACATGTATTAATCAAATCTAATAAAGGATTGTCAATTAGATCAGCTGGAACCGGGAACACTCCCCTTAACACACTTTGTACTCGTTACATCGTAAAAAGAATGGCCTCTACGCTAATATTAATCTGTCTCTCTTTTATTCTGTTCTTCAGTCCGTGTCCAGATCAGATGGTGTACCAGCACAAAGAGATGATCTTCATAGGAACACAGATCGCCGGATCCAGATGCACACACACACACACACACACACACTATAAGTCCTTACACAATTTAACATGTGTTTAAATTGAACTGGAAATTAGGTGCTGGGCGTCCGGCCAGAGGAAAACTGGACCCTACTAAGCCTGGTTCTCACAAGGTTTTTTTACCCATTCTCTCATGGATGGGGTTTTGGTTCTTTGCCGTGGTCGCCTCTGGCTTGCTTAGTGTAACATTTCTTGTCTGTTTTGTTCCATTTAAAGTCTGTGTTTTTGAATTCTTTTTTTTAGAATCGTTTTCATTGTGTCAGTTTGTGTCTAGTCTTCCTCGTCCTAGTTCCTGTTTGCCCTTATATGGTCATTCCTGTGTTCAATGTAATTATGAGTTGATTCCCTTCCACCTGTGCCTCCCCAGCTGTGTCTTGTGATTAGTCTCCCTTGTATAAAACCCCTGT
>JAUMHQ010000089.1:5138915-5152310 GCA_032361165.1 Enteromius paludinosus | reverse complement strand
CATTACTTTGGTGTAAAGCTGCTTTGCAATGATATGTATCATGAAAAGCGCTATACAAATAAATTTGAATTGAATTTGAATTGAATATGTTTTCAAAATGTATTATTAAATCCTGTCATTCAAAGCAGAATTTCCAGAAAACTCCTCCAATAAACTGATATGCTGAAACTCGCTGAAGATTTTAGAGTGGCCACGCTTCTGCTGCTGTTGGTTATTGCTGCAGTTGCAGACTATTGTGCTGCTGCAAGCAAGTACAGGACATGATGCATACTGCTGCTGCACAAATAGCATCTATAATAACCCACAGCAGATCTACACAGGCGGAGCTGGGGAAGGAGGAGGGTTTCAAACTGTTCTAGTGATTTCTAAACCAAATGTAAAGCAGTAAGTTCATTGGCTGCGTATGAAACATGAACCAATCAGCTTGTGCTAAGTAAGTAGATTAATGCTGTGAATACCATCAGTCACATTATGACCCATCAGAAAGCGGCATCTAGAGTTTCATCAAAAAATTAGGTGTTTGTGCTGTGTAAACTACCCTTTTTTCAGGATATTTTGATGAACAATGTTCAAACGAACAGTATTTCTTAAAATGTTTTGTATTATTCCTTGCTAAATTAAAGTACATATTCTTATTACTGACCCCGAGCCTTTGAACACAATTGTACACCGGACTAAAAAACATCAATTTCAGGAGACCAAATTGAAAAAATGTGTTCTTACTAAGTTTATGTATGCTGATGGGTTCGGTCGGCATCCCTTCTCCTCCTTCGCTCAGCGCTCGTATCTGAATGATGTAATCGTCATCTGCAGGTAGCGTGAGCTCCACTGAGGTCAGATTTGTTGTTATTGTGTTAATTTCTTTATGCCGGTTCCTTCTGTAAGACACCTGGAGAGAATAGATGAGAGAGGTGCTAACAACCACTTAGATTTATTCAGCACAAGCTATTTTAGTCGATAAAGGAAGTAAAATCAAATTATCATACACTGTGGGGAACAGTAGTGTTTATTAGCACACCTGGTGTTTTTGCTATACTGTACAGCGCATACTTTGTAGATCAGCGGTATAAATTAGTTTTATTTTTAATTTCCGTTACCACTAAGGTGGGTAATCGTCCAACAAGAGAAATAATATAAGCTCTTTAATGTAGTTGTTTCCTAAATGCTCTCTGGAATAGAACAAGCTAATATGATTATGTGAAAATAATGCCCTACAGTTTGGCTTTGAGGTTTACATTGCTGGGAAGCACTTACCTGATACCCGGTAACATCTGACTCCATCTCCAGAGAAATTACAGGCTCCCAATGAACAGTGAGCTTAGAGCCAATCAGATTCCACTCCACGTTCAAAGGTGGCTGCCCGGGTGCTGAGAGGAAACACTGCTATTAGTTTTCTGTACATGTGACGACATCAGAAAGCCAGGAGAGGTGCCTGACTGTCTGTTTGCTCATAATATCATAATGTATTACACTAAACAGATCTAGAACTAGAAAAGGGAGTTCTGGCAATTCAGACGTGTATGACATTCTTTTCTTGTGGCACACACACACACACACACATACAAAAAAACATAAACAAAAAGGTTTATTTTTCAACAGCACTAATGATTTTAACTGTGTTTTTGACCAAATAAATAAAAAAACTAACAGTAATAACAGAGTAAATCAGGTGTCTTTATCCTATTTCAATATTAAAATGACAATTCTACTTTTTTTATAAGGCGGCAAAATAAACTGAGAAGTATAGCAAGCTTATACTTACGAGACTTCTTGGTGGTCACATTGATGGTGGGAGACAGAGGGCCAGTTCCTGCTGTGTTGAAAGCGCTCACTGTCAGGAAATACTGAGTGTATCCTCTCAGACCGCTGATGTTAACCTTGTTCTGATTGGCAGACACTCTGACTTTGCCCATGGTCTCTGGTTTTGTATCGTCCTCCCAGTACACCACCTGATTTCAAGAGCAATGGAGAGAAAGCACAGCCTGTGGGATCTAAAGCCTCGCGGATATAATGCTACGGTGCCATTATGCTCAGTGCAGGTGAATTATTATACAGGAGTATTTCACTTTTTCCACACAGTGGGTTTGGGGATGACATGGATGAAGAGTTTCGCAGAGGAATGTGTAATGTGTTCTCTGTGTCCTTAAAAAGGATGAAGAAAAGCCATTTCACCCATGCGGCAGAGAGGGCCTCCTATGCATACGGTAAGAACAGGGTACCCTATTCTTATTTTCAAATGGAGCGTTTCCATGGGGACAGAGGGAACTTTGAGGTGCAGCGTGGGAGATGACAGGCTCTGACAGAACCCACGGTGCATTTCAAAACTGGACAGAGAGTCATTTCCATTTAGAAGAAGGGACGCACCTCGTAACCCAACACTCTTTCTGGGGAAGCGCTGAGAATGTGCCAGCTCACTTCAATTTCAGTGGCAGAAATGCTTCTGGCCCACACGCCGTCTGGAACGCCACTGGGCTCTGAGAGGAGAGATAAAAAGAGAAAAAGATGAATGCATAAAGACGGAAGAGAAGCGAATAGATGAGAACAAAGGAGAAGAAAAGAGATAAGGAAATATGAGAAAGGAAAAGCCAAAATAAGATGAATGTGACAAAACTAAAAGAGAAGAACAAAATGAGACAATGAGAAGATGGAAATGTGACTGAAAGAATAGAGATAAGAAGAGGACGCAGTGAAGAGAGATGTAAATGAGACAAAACTATGAGATGGGTAGAGAAGAACATGGATGGAACTAGATGAGAAAACAAGAAGGTCAAAAAAAGAGATGACCTAAAATAAGACTGGACAAGAAGAAACAGAGGAGAAAAAAGATACAAGGAAGAGACTAGGATGCAAAATGGAAAAGTTAAAATGAGAACAGAAAAGACGAGAAGAGAAAAAATTAGAAAAGGGGACGAGAAGAGAAGAACTAGGACGCAACTGAGAAAAGATGAAAAAAAAAAGGAAAAAAAGTAGAGACGAGGCAAGAGAAGATAAAACAATCACTCAAAAGAAGAGATTAGATGAGACAGAATGAGAAAAGAGAAGATTACAAGGAGAGAAGGCCAAAATGTGACAGGATTGAAAAAGTGGACAAGGAGAAAAAAAAAAGAAATCAAAGATGGATGTACCAAGACCAAAACTGAAAGAGAATAAATGAGAATAAAAGGAGAAGACGAGATAAGAAGAGACTAGAGAAGATGAGAAGAGAACAGGATGCAACAAGAAGCATAGCTGAAACAAGACTGAAAGGAAAGAGAAAAAAAAGAAAAGAGACAGTAAGACAAAAAATGAAATGATGAAGCAAGATCATTTTCAAGACAGGATACATGAGATGAGATAAAACAACTGGTTGAGAAGAGACACAGCTGTGAAGGATAGAAGACCAAAATGAGACAGGATTGAAAGAGAATAGACAAGTAGAAAAGAATATGGAAGAATCTAAATCAGACCAAACTACTGAAAGTGAGCAGAAGAAGTAGTATGCAAACAAGACAAGAAGAGAAGAGACAAGATGAGTGAAAAAAAGAAAAGCATAATCTGCACAAATCAGAGGCTGATGAAAAAAAAATTAGAAATGACTGATGCTAAATCTTTTGTCTTGAAAATGGTAAATTACTAGCCTTTGCTTTAATAGGATAGCTGAGTGACATAAAGGAACATTATCTGTACAGGAATTCAATTAACGCGGTAGCTTCCTGACACACTGCTGTCTGCCCATCACTCCACACTGTAATAGCTCATCTCAAACCCATCCTAACCAGCTGAAAGATTCCTACACTGCCGAGCGTAAGATTCCAGAGCGAAAACTACCTGACATTTACAACACAGCATCACATACAGCCATTACAGTGCATGCTTTACTTTTATAAAAATAAAACGGCATTATGGAATCGCAGAAATTTAACAAAACCATATTTCCTGTTAAAAAAGGGCAAATTAGTATTGGAGAAACCCATAAAATGATATTACATTTTCTGAATCTATATCCTACAGTATCCTGCTTTTTTGACCATTTCTTATAAAATGAGCCGTGTTCTTTCAGTGCTGCACATAATAAAGTGCTGGTGGTAAAGGAATCAATTCCTGCCTGTTCTGTCAATGTTTTATGCACCTTACCAAGGATGAATAAATACATAGCGGAAAGAAAAATCCATTGAAAAAGCTGTAAATGACTGAAAAGGTAAGCTTTTGTGCGCTGCTCATAATGTGATTGACAGTCTCACCGTTCTCGGCCGAGAACACAATGGTAACAGGGCTGAATGGTCCCTGGCCTTTGGTGTTGTAGGCGCCCACTTTGACGCTAAATGGAGAAAAGGGCGGGATGCTCTCGTTCCGGTACACGTAACGGGACTGGGATGGTACAGAGGTGACGGCATGTGTCCAGTTGACTTCCCCCAGCGGCCGGAAAGCGATGATGTAGCCGAAGCCATCTCCGTTTTGCAGGTCTTCAGGCACAGGCTGGGAGGGAAACAAGAAACTATAGTGATATTAAAACATACAGACCAGATCCAACCTTCAGGTTCACACCCAGCGTCTTTCCAAATCCCACATAGTTTTCACAAAGCGATGCAACCTCTTGAGAGCGCAAATGAACCGCTTTCTAATATACAACCAAATTTGAATTGAATGCCATTACGGGAGTAAAGGGCCCAGATGGAAAACAGGCTTGGCTTTGACTGAGGTAATAAACACCCCCATTCAATTCCATTTAATTAGCCAAAACTATTACCTCGCACAGAGGGAGTGATAATATAGACAGATGACTTACCTCCCATGTTATTACTAGCTCTGACTTGGAGCCACCCCCACCTCCGACATCGGTGGGGGCCGTGTCAGGAACTGCGTAGAGAAAAAACAAAGAAAGAGTGGCCATGTTTTTAGTACAGCGGATGGATGCTGCGCCTGCCTTCCTCATTGTTTCTTTTTCTTTTACGCAAAGCCTCATTATCAAGTATCAAATGAAACAAAGCTTCGGTCCCTTAGCAACTGCTTTTAAAAGATTCTGTGGGCAGCGTCTTGGTTAACTGGCTTTGTTTCTAGTGAATTTCACCATTTGCCAAGAGTAATGCTCGAAGAATTTGTTCTATAATATACAAAGAGGCACTTGAGCACCGAAATTGTATCTCTTCATCATGGGATGTTTGAAGGATATGGGCACTTCAGACAGCACGCCCACAGGCCACCATCTGATGCATGCTGCATACAAATACGGGATTGCGCTTTCTCGATCTGGCAAGCTGTGTTCTGATTGGCTGGCTAATTTGATGAGCATTTTGCGTAACTGGATAACACCAACACTGGACTTGCCAAAGTTTGCTGTAATTAAATTAGATCTAGCATACACAGAGCAGTTCTATCTGTGAAATAGCCTTTACTTCAATTTTTGGAAATTGACTTGGAACAAGAAAAATCGGTTTCACTTTATTTTGCAGTGCATGTACATACATGTACCTACAATGTACTTGCAGTTTACTTACCCAAGATAAAACAGGTAATATGAGGTTACTGCAATGGGTAGGGGTAGGTTTAAGAGTAGGTCCAACGTTAGTAGTAACCATGAAACTACGTTTGTATTTACATTTTGTAATTATGTAGATGTAATAGGTTGTTACTGTTACATTATAATTACAGATTACACAGGCTTGTACTTAAGTGTACTTCATGTGTATCTATATTGTACACCTTGGTTTGATTTAACCCATTAGTACACGGCTTAAATACATGTAATACCTTAATAATTACATTAAAATGACAGAATATTACACATGCATAAGCAACTTAAAATAAAGTGATTAAGACTTCAGTATAGGTAGCTGTGCAAAAGACGTTGTCTGTAACATATGTGTAACAGTAACTGTCTGTTGCATCTAAATATTTACAAACTGTAATTGCATGCTGTTTCATAACTTAGTTCCAAGATAAGTACATTTTATTTCATGTAAGTACAACAGCTATTACTAAGTACCTAATTAGGTAATTACTCTGTATTATGACACCTTAAAATAAAGTCCTACCATAGTGATTTACACAGTGGCTGTGAATACTTCTTCATAACAGATTTATTGAAACATACAATTAATAATTAAGACATCACTAACAGGTAAAGTAAAATATAGTAAGTGTATAGTATAATCATTTGCGTGTTTTGGATCTGACATTTTAGTAGTAAAGAGGAAGAGATTATCATTACTATAGGCACACATCCTTTGAGTGGATAAAATCATTATTTTCAAAAACCTGAATGAGCCCAAACCTTTGGATGGCATTGTAAAAATAAAGTTATGAACTGTATCAAAATCAATTGTTTTACATGAATTTGTTAAATGTCGGTATGTTTCATTTAATATATAACATTTTGAATGTTTGCTATAAATTTGTTCTCTCTAAAGAAAAAAATAAGTAGTTTTCATATACTAAAATGAGATCAAATTAAAATAGCTTGAAATGAATGACTATCACAAGACAATTTCAATTAGACTCTATAATTAACACTGTTGGTGAATCACCTGCATCTTCAGTTCTAGTTTTAAGAGAAGCAGGACTCGGTTCCCCCACGCCGACGCTGTTTCTGGCCAGCGCTCTGAACTCATACTCCACCCATGCGTTCAGATCCACCACCGTCGCCGTCAAGGTGTTCCCATCAATCACCTCCGGGACTGAGAGCAAACAGAAAAGCCACGGTTTAACCGAAAATACCTGGATTACACGGCAGCGGCATGAAAGTCAACAACAAGAGCCCAATTTTGAGCCAATGTTTACATTAAGCCAGAAATGTCACAAACCATAAAAAAACGGTTCTATTCCACGTCTCTCTCTGTTGTTTGAATGAATTCGGATTCGAGCGGCAGGGCAAGACACCAGATTAAGTCATTTTGCGTTAGTACTTAGAGGCCCTTATATGTACTCAAAGCGAGCATAAGCTTCTTTCTTAAAAGCACATGAGACGTGCTATGGTAATTTCAGTCTCTCACTGAATAGATGCTCCGCTTCACTAGCTTTAGCTAATCCTGTATTGTTACCCGTGTTCACTGCCTGCCAGCCCACTGTGAAAGCTGTCTTGGCCTGGATGATATAGCTTGTGATGGGGCTGCCGTTATCCTGGCCAGGTCTCCAAGAAAGCTGAGCCGTGCTGTCTGTGATCTCCTCCACTGTTACGCCATCTGGAGCTCCAGGGGGACCTGATTCAATCAGACAATTAGCAGCGAATTAGCAATTAGAAATGAAGTTACCTTCACTAACATCTAACCTTGCTCACCCCCTGCCAGGAAGCTCTCCGCTTATCGCCCCGCTAAGCTGTGATATAAGGCCAGTCTCTAAAAGGTGTTATTTTAAGCTGTTGCTTTTGTGGGAACACTAGCCCCCAGTTTCACAGACAAACTTAAGCTAGTCCCAGACTAAATTGCATGTTTGAGCTGTCTCAGATGGAAATATCTTGAACATATCTTAAATCATGTCACTCTTATTGTTCTGTGTTAAGATGCACACCTGTAATATTTTCTTATAAGGCATTTTTGTAAAAGATGCCTAGTCCTGGTTTAAGCTAAGCCCTGTTTGTGATACCGGGCCTAGATCTCTTTGAGAGTCATAGGAAAGCTTGTTGTTGTTGTTGTTAAGCTTGTTGTCTTAACAGCTACAGCATGTCTCAGCTAGCAGGCCTTCCTCTTCACATCTTTAATTGGTACCTCCGATTATAAATGTGCAGAGAATTGTCTTACTCTGTCAAAATCACACTCCTTTGGGGAAAATATAAAGAAATTGAGCATAATGTTTAGTGATTTTGTCAGCGCAGGTCACTGTATCCCTTAAAGCATCAATGGTAAGATCAGACAGCGTTTGTTTCTCACCCAAAAAGGCTCTTGAAGACAAAACATAAGGGACAAATTGTGAATTTGCTTATTTATGTGTGGTTTTGGTGGTTTAATTAAATGAGTTTGCATGCATCTCTGACCAGACTAACATTTGCATAATTCATCTTAAACCAAGGCCCCCCATTGTGCATAATATTCAAATGCCAGACACTCGTCGTTTCTGTAAATTACACTGCCAGACGTCTAAGTGTTGTTTTCAGGGTTCTCAATGCCTTTTAAATTTCCAGTAAATAATGATTTGTAAGAATACTTCAATATTTTAGAGCTTGGCAGAACTAGAAAAAATTTATATTCAGTAAAAAATGGACATTGAGTTTTAAGATTGCATTATTTTACTGCATATGACTTTTCTAGATGATGAAATCACGTATTTAGAATTTGACTCCCATGTCTACAGAGCAGAGCAGTCGTGACGTCAAAACCTGGAAAACTAATTCATCATGGGTTCATTCAAGATTTCCCTATGGGCTTTTTGATTCATAAGTAAAATAAGGTGTGTAGTGTAGATCAAAATGTCCAAGCATCGTCAATTGTTGTGTAATACTGGCATTGTTTCACTCATAAATTATATAAATAATAAATATTATAAAACCACATCTTAAAACTAGTCGTCTGGTTTTTTCAAGATAATGGGAGTGATTCATAATCATATTCATATTGACTGTGTATGGCCATGTCACAGATTGAAATCATAGTGAAATTAATGGTCGAAATCAAATTTTGATGCTTGTTGTCTCATAATTCGATTTTGAGACTTTAGCAAGAATTTACTGAGGCCCTCTGCTGAGGCCCTCTAGCGGACCCCTAGGCCATGCTTCAAAATCATGCAGGTCCCTATAAAATGTATTTTATTTGATTACTACATCCAGTTTTTACAGGCATTTTGTGCTTGCTGGATGCAAATTTAATACCCTGCTTCTACACTGTTATAAAGCATTATTATAGCCTTTGGCAGTAAAAGTTGGCATGTCAATCTAATTTCAATTGAAAGATACAGTATTGATCCCGCTAAAACTCATTTGTAACCTTTGATGAACAGCTTTGATACCTTCCTCTAATTACCTCTAATGGAACATGTAATAACAGATCAATTCAAAGGACAGATACATTTCCTTGGCAAAGCAAGCAAAGCATTCGACTGTCCTTCTATCAGCTTTTCCATCCAAACCCTGCATTTGACGCTCTCTTACCTTTCACGATTAAAATAGCCACCGCCGATAAACTCTCCACATCCGTGTCCACCACACAGACGTACTTTCCGGCGTGTTTCAGCTGTATATTCCGTATCATCAAATCTCCAGATGTACTCTAGAGATATAAACACACACATACGCATTACTATCCACTCTATCAACTGGGGCTTTAAAGCGACAGGAAGATGTGTGAGTTGTTTGCAATGTTTGCCGGCAAGCGATTCAGTAAGTGTAGACACCCTGCTGTGTTTGGGAATGAAAATGTGGCCCAACTTCACAAGCTAATGGATGACTTTTGGCAAAGGCTGTTCGCTGCTACGTTTGAAACGTCCGTCATGGATAAACATTCCCTCTGGCCAAGCCTTAGGCTCCTTCAGCACTGCACAGAATCCAGCTACCAAACTCACTCGCTAATTGGCTAATTAGAGCTTAATCACATTTAAGAGGTAGTGTGATTGGATTCAGTGTGCCGAAACCCTAAGATACGAACGCGTACAAGTGATGAATACTAAATCCACACGCGACAATTAAACGCCTATGTTAATCTAATAAAGACGAAGAAAGTTGTTCATAAGAGTGGAGGTGAACTTTAAAAGCGCTTTGTCAAGGGATTAGATGAAGTGCTGTGACAACAGATAAAAGCAATTAAGATGTTTTCAAGTATATTCAGCATGATACACGTGATTACTAAGTAAAAAGAGCATCAGAATCCTCATATAGGACAAAGTTAAAATCATAACGAGGACATTCATTATTGTAAAGTACTTTCTGATAAACCAACTTTTATTCTTAATGTGAAAATTAGGACTGTCAACTGATTCAAACTTTGAATCATATTAATTGATATGCTGATTAATTGCATGCATCAATATATGCGGAGAAAAGACTCCAATTTAATTCAGAGTGCGAAAGCACCGAATAGACAATTTTTAAAAGAACAGACAACTCTGAAAAACTCAAGACTGCAGCAGTTTGTTTCACTCCATTGCTCTTCATTTAGATGATTTTTAACATAAGCATTTAGCATGCATTAAATTAACATCCTATAATGAAAGGACTAATAATGGAATATATTTGTGTGACTTACCCACTACTGTTCTCTTTTTAAAAAAATAAAGGAATACTTACACTTAGAAAGGATACATTTAATTGACCAACAGAAACAATAAAGATATTTACATTTTTTACAAAAGATTTGGTAACACTATTTTGATAGTCCACTTTAGATATACAGTAAGTAACTTTGCAACTACATGTCAACTAGCAGTCATTAGAGTATTAGTTGACTGTCTGCTTAATATCTAATAACACTTTATTTTGGTGGATCCACAACATACTACATAGTGATTATCAGAAACTTTGCAAGTTATTCTGCTAACCCTAAACCTACCCTAACAGTTACTCTGAGAGTTAGTAGACATGTAGTTGTGAATTAAGTTACAAAGTTACTTATAGTAAGTAAAATGTCTAAATGGACTATCGAGATAAAGTGTAACCAAAGATTTCTGTTCAAATAAATGGTGTTTTATGGAACTTTCTATTCCCTAAAGCAGTGGTTCCCAACCTTTTTTAACTCACGGCCCACACAGCCAAACACATATGTTTCCGCGGCCCACTGCAAAAGAATTTAAAGATTAACTAAGAACTCGGAAGCAATTCTGTTAATTGTCTTTATTAAATAAACTGGTAATGTATTGAATAAACAGAAAATATACATAACGGATCAGCTAACTAGACATTTTTTATTATATCAACAATATAACAATTTCTATAATAATAATTGGCGCCCCCCCCCCTGCAATACCGGCCCACAGGTTAAAAACCACTGCCCTAAAGGAATTTATTCCCGAAAAAAATGCATCACGATTTACATAAATATTTTTTCAACATACAGTAGGAAATGCTGAGCAAATTGGCACATTAGAATGATTTCTGAAGACTGTAAATAAATATTAACCTATAAAAGGGCTATTTTGTACATGAAAAAACGATTCCAAAGTGCTACTGTATTTTTGATCAAATAAACGCAGCCTTGGTGAACATTTAGTAGTCAATTAATAATAGTATTAAAGGGTTAGATTAATTCTGTCACATGGACTGTTTTACTACGTTTCTGGATCATTTCAGTTGTATTGCTGTCTATGGAGGGTCTGATGGTTTTCTGATATCATCCAAAATATCTTCATTTGTGACATTCTTCATTTGTGTATCTTCACATATGACATCATTCTTGGGAAAACTAACCCTTTAACTTAGGTTATCAAATGAAGTTAATGAAAATCTCAAGGAATACTTGACAGCTGTGACACTTTCCATGTGATATTTCAGTGCAAAAACCTAGTTCACAACCAGCATCTCTTTTGTGGGTGATTTTATGATGTTACCTGATTTGCATAATTCCCTTAATAAGTCGCTAAAACCATGCAGACAGCAGATGCAAATAAATAGTGCTATCATTTGGTGCATTTAATTCTTACTTTATTCACCCATCTGTCAAAAATCTAAAATGGATCCTTTATTGCCATTGTTTATAGACACTGATGGGCCTGGTTGTTGTCTGTGCAAGTCTTTGGCACGGACAACTTTACTAATTTAATAAAAAGCGCTTAGATTTCAAATCAATTAAATTACCAGAGATAAGATGTATGCTCTTATCTGAGGGGGAGATTGTGGTTGGCAAACAAGAGGTAAATCTGCGATTTCAGCAGTAAGGACATTAGGCTACAAATTTAGTTTCATTATGGAAATGAATTCATCCAAGCTGTGAACTTCATGCTGATAATCCTACAAGATGGGTGGCATCGCAGAATTCATAAGAACTGGAATATAATTACTGATAAGAATCACTGGCTTAAACGAAGATGAGAGCGCTTTCCTATGTGTGTGTCTCAAATGTTGAAAACCTTCACATTTATGATGGAATTACCATAATTATATAAAAGTCAAAATCAATTTTATTTTACTGTTGCATTCCGCAGAAAACAAACTCATTTAATTCTCTAAAATATGCAACCTTATCTGAAAAAGAAGTCATCTTTTTGATGGCTCTGGGGTGGTGATTAATGAATCTGTTTAAGGATGGCTCAGTTGAGTCATGCACATCCAATATTGACCAGTCAGTCCTCATTAGGGCATTCTCTCAGTCTTTAAAGTCATTACTATTTCTAGAAAGACGTCATTACATCCCAGAGAAAAGCAATCCGAGATGAGATCTGACCATTCAAAAGCCATATGAGGATATTACACTTGAGATCCTTGAAGGAAAAACTTTGATGGATTGATTTTTATTCTGTAAAGAGGAGGGAAGAGAGCTCAAAGTGAACGTAGTGGGCTGCTAAGCAGTGGAAGGAACAGCTAAAAACCTCAAAAAGAGAGTGATGAATTGATCCCTGCCAAGTCTTCCACATTTTAACAGTAGGCCTGGCACAGAGTATAATAGCATTATACAGCAATGACTGGATCGACTCCTTCAGAAACTGACATTTGTAATGAGTATAATAAATTCATTAGCTGTAAGAGCTGTACGGCACCAAGACATTAAAGGTACACTCAGTATTTTTCCTCATTAGAAAGAAAGAAATAGTACTTTTTATAAATCTGTTTAAAAATCATTTGTACTCATGATCAGACAAAGAAATGTTTTGGTCACCCTTTATTTTAACGTCTAATTCACAAAGCATTAATACAATTTTTGCTTCAATGAACTCCTATTAATAAACATTTGCTGCTTATTAATAGCTAGTAAGATAATGGAGGATGAGGGAAGTAGAAAATTGTCATGCAAAATATGTGCTTTGTAAGTACTAATAAACAGTCATTCCGTTAATAATAGGCATGCTAATAAGCAACTAGTTAATAGAGAATAGGTCCCTACACTAAAGTGTTACAAAAGATGTTTATTTTTAATGGTAATACTTTATTTTAAGTAGGGATGTCCCGATCAGGTTTTTTTGCCCTCGAGTCTGAGTCCGAGTCATTTGATTTTGAGTATCTGCCGATACCGAGTCCCGATCCGATACTTCTATAATACATAAAAAAGCATAAAGAGGAGCGAAGAAACAGATACAGGATGTTCATTATTTTTTTTATTTAATTCAATTATTTTAACATACAACTTTGTTAACAAACAGAGCACTTCTATGAGGAAGCTTGAACTATCAAGTATAAATAACATCATTTTTATTCACTTTTGGACTTTAGTGCAACAGTATATATACAAAAAAAAATTTAATTTGTGCTATCTTGGCTGTAATGTCCTGTGCCTTCGCGCTGTCACAGGGCATTTTCTCTCTCCTCTTCAAACTCTCAGGTTTGTTTTCCACCTCTTGCAATCCCAA
>JAUMHQ010000089.1:5115047-5129415 GCA_032361165.1 Enteromius paludinosus | reverse complement strand
TAAATGGACCTGTAAAACCGTTTCTGGGCATTTTTTCCCCCTTACCTAAGCTACATACCTTCTATGTACATATCAGACAACCATTTAAAATATTCTCTCAATGCATTCTATGGCACCTTTAAACCATTTAACTGATTGTATTAATCGGTCAAAATTCATATCGGTCAGTTAACGGTTAAATGGTTAAAAGGAACATCCCTAATATCTACGTATGTACAACTTGCACAATGTACAATTTTGTACAATGTACAAACCACACTTTCAGACCACGTATTACAACGCAGTGAAAACCTACATAGTCTGCATGGATTACTGCTAGAAACTGCTATGACATTTCGCAAAATCCGGGTTATTTTTATGACATCAATTAAGCATACCATGTGCACTGAATATAAAAGTACTATGAGTGAAATAATCGTACCATGGAAAGACAGACGTCCTTGCACTGTGTTCTTTCCCATCTTGTTCTCAGCCACACATTCATAGCCTCCGGCATCCTCCTGCTGGAAACTGGGAATCTCCAGAACTACATTTGAGTTCTTCATCTTCACCTTGCTGGGAAACGGCACTCCATTCGCTCTCCTCCACGTTATCTCTGGAACTGGGCTGAATGTATGAAAAACCATGGTGAGTAATCTTGCAAAAGAGAAACATGTAAAAGCTACAAAGAGAGCAAAAAGAAGGAAAGAGCACACACAGAGAGAGAAACAGAAAAGACGAAGATAAAGAACAGAAATTTTGTATAATATCATTATATTGTAGATTACTGTCGTTCCTCCTCATATCTCAGCTCTAACATACTAAATGAGTTACATTTCCTCATAAGACACCATCTCATTTCTTTTTGCAAGGAATACGTATATGGCTCATCCGCTAATGGGATCAATTGAGAGAGAGAAATTGCCTCAAGGCAAAAAATAGACTGTTATACGGTATTTCCCAAACAGATTTTGACAAGCATGTTTAAAAGGTGGTGAGAAGTGGTGGGAAAGGGCCAAGTTGAAAAACACATTAAGCTCAGTGACAGAGTACCATTAAAAGTCCTGGTAGCCGTAAAGGAAGGAAGTGCGGCATCAATAACTACAAAAGGGTGAGGAATCGCACTTACTTCCCCAAAGCAAAACACTCCAGTGTCACAACTGATCCCTTTGCAGCTGGAACCATGTCAGAGAAATGAACCTCTATTTTCGGCTCATATTCACCCATTATGCCTGGAAAGTAAAAAACAAACAAACAAATTAATTCACTGATTATGTGTAATAGTAGAAAATACTAAGAGTAGGTGAACAGCTTTTTTTTCGTTGAGAACAAGCAGCTAAAACAAAGGCAACAAATTATTCATACCATCATCTGGAGTCTGACACAACGTGGAGAGGTGCGGTGTTTGCTGCAGTTTTTACAGTGTGGGTAAATATTTTATCCAGCCATTGTTTGTGTTTACTTTATGGCAAAGTATATTTAGGACTGTGAAAGTGTGTTTTTGAGAGTAAGCCGGGTTGTCTACGAAAGCTTTGACTTCCAAAAAATGCTGTCTAAAACTAATTTACACTGTCATGTTACGTTAAAAAAAGTGTTTGCATGGTTAACATGCTGTCAAGTCGACACCAGAGAAAGTGTTTTCGGTGTTGCTTTCAAATCCAAAGCAACACAAATTAGTGTTACATTTAAAGTCCAAATACAAAGACACAGATACATATCAGTACATCTGCATTATTCAGTACATTTAATAAACCATTGCAGTGCCAACCCATGTTATCATACTAGCTATTCTGTTTTTGTTGATTTTAGTACTATTCTCAAATATATACAGTAGGTTTTTGTCCTATTTAGTTGAGCAACGGTTTTATATGCTTATCAGGCATGAGTGCTTTTTATATAAAAAAAGTGTAGTTGTTATACTAAAAAAAATTAAATAAATATATGTATGTCGTGTAGCAAGTAAAAACTGTCAGTCATGTATATAGAAAAAAAAAATACAAAGCCAAAGGTGTTAATATTGTAAATGTCTTCTCAGAGGATTTATTAAGTTAATTCAATTAGAGAAATTTAATTTGAAGAAATGCAGGATCCTGCTACTTCATTTATTGATAAGAAAAAGAAAACAAAAACAACAACATATATTAATTTATTCCACATTGGGAACTGCACCCAAGTCAAAAAAAGAAAAAAAAATATATATAGCTAGACACATAAAATATGTAATGTTGCATAAGTACATTTAGTTTGAGCACTTGATATTTTAAATATTTCATATTACTTAGTCGTGTGTTAATGTTAGTTATTATTTTGCTTGATACACCACATTAAAGCGCTTTATATATTTAATTTTACATGTACATGGAGATGGAGCTGGAGGGACCTCCTACAGCAAGTGCTCCAACAAAATTCAACCTAACCTAACTTAACTGCATCAAAAGGTCGATCAAATTGCCCATTGGAATAAAAAAAGAAGATATTTACCATCGGTTCGTAGTACCAGTGGGGTCGGCGAGCTGAGGACTTTGCCTTTAGTGAATCGGTTTACCACCACGCATGTGTAGTTACCCACATCTGAGGGCTCGACTTTGGCGATGTAAAGGTTTCCAGTCTCCTGAGACACGAAGCGACGATTGTCTTGCTGAACAAAGTAAGGGTACTCATTAAAGACCCATGCAAATGAGAGATCTGGAAAAGAGATAGGGAACAAAACATATTATTCAAAATAAACCAACTAGGCCAGCCAAACACTCTTGGGAACTTAAATGATAAATTCTTTGTCATTTCTGGAATAATCGTTGGGGGCCTGATAACACTTTTCTTTTCCAATAGCACTTTTGAAATCTGACCCATGATCATAAGGTAATTAGAAGCCTAAGCATCTAATAAAACACTAAAAAGAAAGTCAAGGCAAAGAATTTTAAAACATAAAAAAAACAACTCTGACATCGGTGTCAGGTGTAGACTCAAAGATCACATGAATGAACTCACACACTTACTTGAAAGATGAATTTAACATTTTTATAGAGCACACTGATAAAAGTTAAAAAGTTAATAAAAGTCAGAACTTTGTATTTCACACATGTACAGCATATTTATGCTATACTAGATTATAAACAAAAAAGTAACACTATAAATGCCTTACCTCCTGCATATGATGGTGTACCACAAAGTAAAACAACCCCCTGGCCTTCTCGCACAGAGACAGCACTTCTCGTTTGAGTTTTTAAATTCAAGTCTGAAAGGTATGAAAAAACAAACAGTCAGAGGGTAGACACAAGCATGAAATGAAAATACCTTAGAGATGATTTTTTTTTATCCAAGCTTAAGATCCCAGCAGGCACCTTGACATCAATTGATATCAATTTGACATCCAATGTTAGTCAAGACATGATCAATGCAGTCCCAGCAGGCACCCTGATATCAACATGACATCACATTTTAGTTGATCAAGATGCTGTATAACATAATTTTAAGGTCAATTAGGAAAGCAATTTCTTCCAGTGGTAACTGGGAGAAAATATGAAATGAACAATCTTTAATACACTGATATTGGTTTAATGTATATGCAGGCCAAAGTGTTTGACATTCAGTTTACATCAATGTCTCAGTTTGTTGATTCATTAATAATTTATTACTATAATCACAATGGCATGAACGGTTTTTATGTTTGATTAATATTTATTACATAATATAAATTCTCTGTCAGCCCGATTTGTCATATTTCCTTTTAAAAATGTCCCAAAATCAAACTGTCAGAAACTTGATGTCCATTTCAGATCCACACACACATGCCCATTCAATGACAAACTGCTGTTTAACACCAGACCTGTAGATGGCGCTATGCTAGTAGTGACTAGTATCTTAAAACGAACCGTGACCTCGCTTATGTTCTGTCACTCTCAGATGGGTACATGTCATGTAACACACACGTTTGCTTAGGTACCTTTTACAACTTATAAGAACATGTTGCAATAAACAACACTTTCTCACTCCCAGCTTGTCACTATTGTCGGCTCGTCAGGACTCTTTGGGGTAACTTTTTGACAGACGGTACCCCTTAAGCATAATTTTGTGACATGCAATGTCTAAAAACAACATTGATGTAAACTAGTTGTATACTTAAATTTTACTACTGTTATACATAAAGTATACTTAAAAGTATTATTTTATATACTAGAAAGTGGGCCAATTTAGTCCCAAGGAGTACAGAAATAGTATACTTACACGTACAAGTACACTAATATTTGTATACTTGCTTCATAAAGTATACTTAAAAATATACTTAATAACTTTACTCAAGCATACAAGGTAAAATATACTTGAAGTATACTACTTTTTGCTTAGGGGAACCTAAAGCACGCCAGCAAAATAGCTCCCATAGCATAACAGTCATTTTATTTTCCTTAATTGACTCCAACCGGTTGCTGGTGGGTTATTTATTATCAATATACAGTACAAAGGGTAAAATGCAAGCTCAAAGGGGTCACCCGACGCATGCAAAATGAAGGACGAGACACCGGAATTCCAGGCCAGCATGGGGAGCAATGGACTGAATTGAGCAGCAGGTATCAGGGGATACTGAAAAAGCCACAATGTTACATACATATCAGTGCTGAAATCATTGAGGTGATAAATATAGCAATATGAATATTTAAACTCACTGAAAGTTCATTTGAAGTTTCCTTATCCTGGTGAACGTAATATATTTGACCCTGGTTAATTTTTGGAAATTGAGATTTATACATCTGGAGGCTGAATAAATAAGCTTTCTATAAATGTCTGGTTTGTCAAAACAGGACAATTTTGGGCCGAGATGCAAAAATGTGAAAATCTGGAATCTGAGGGTGCATTTTGGTAACACTTTATTTGAACACCTATAAGCTGCTTATTAGCATGCATATTACTCGAGCATATATTAATTCTTTATTCTACATGACAGGATATTCTACATCCCTAATCCTACCAAATACCTAACAACTACTTAACTGCTATCTGAGCAGCAAATTAAGAATCTATTGAGTGAAAAGTTGTAGTTAATAGTAAACGAGTGTTATTTATTCTAAAGTGTTACCACAATTTTGTTACCACAAGTGTGTGTGTGTGTGCGTAAAACGAAACAAAAAACAAACAAACAAAAACAAAGTATGGTTGCAGAGAGAGCACAACGTGGTACAATTTGAGAGAATACATGCAAATAGAAAAAGCAAAAGCAAATAAAGAAAACCCATTTATCAGTTTGACAGCACATGTGCTGCAAATACTCAAAACACAACCAAGTACAGAACGTGCTATAACCATTTTCTGTGGTGCATTTTGTTGTATAACCTGGTCTAAAAATGCGCAGCTCAGACATCTGTTAAAACACTTGACATAGAAAGCCATATTTAAAATATATGCCTACAGAGATTGTCTAAAGCATTTTAAGCAACATGATGCATCCTCATGTTCTGGACAGTTTGGATTGTGCATTTTTCTGCACTGTGACTCTGATGTTTTATCCATTAAAATGAATTACTCACTGCTGTAAAATCACGTGTCTGGCAGAGGTTGTCCATGCACAGATTAATTAATGAAATAAAAAGTCACTGTTGATTACTTTCATTAATGATTATTAGCTGTTTGCTGTCTGATGCACCAGAGTTGAAACCATTCAGCAACATCAGTAGCATATCACGCTTTTTGCACAGGGATGGTTGTTGTAAAATAATTCATTCATAACCAAACCATAAATTAATAAAAGATAAGTTACACACAAATTACCACCTGTCAATCACTTTTTCCGCAGGACTGATCTGTGATCACAGAGATCTGGGTCGTTATAATGGCGTCGACAAACTTGGTTGGTTAAAAAAAGGTGCAAATTCACCTATCTGGCAATACTTTGGCTTTAGACCGAATGAAAGAGTTCAGCCACGAGATACGTCTGAAGTGGAGTGTATGATTTGTGGTCAAGTTATCCGCGCAAAAGATGCGCAGACGACAAATTTACATGACCATTTGCGTGTTCCATCCCACGGAATACAGCTCCAGTGTCAGCGGGTAATGTTGTTCCACTTCGCAACTTATTAAAGCCAGAAAAGGTGGATATGTTAGTATTTCTGTCCAGAAACCTTCATATTTAAACCTGTTTTTTGTTCCAAGCTCTGTTTGTTATGGTAAAACCATGAAAAGGGCATATTTGGTGTAGTTTATTTAATCTAATTTAAGTAAAATTATTTAGATTTTTTCCTGCTGTTTTTGTATACCTCATTTATTATTGTATACGAACTAGTTCGTGTAATTCGTTTGGAGTTTACTGTCATTTTTATATTGTGATCGCTAACAACTTCCTTGTTATTATTTTCTCACAATAGTAATAATAATATTAATAAAATAAAGATGCGGAAATTGAAAGCATTTCATTTGGCTTTATAGTTTGATTATGTGATGTTGTTAAAAAGTTTCGGGAGAAGGGCGTACGAATGATTGACCACGGCCGGCTCCACATTATCTCTAATCAGCATATTAACCAACGTCCAATCATGTTCATTCGCATCTTCTTTAAATAAGCTTGTCTCCTTCCCTTCCGTATCTAGCTACGCATCCCTCCGCCACTCCTGCTCCGCCTTCTTTCGCACCTTCCGTCACGGGGGGCAAGCGGGGTCCAAGCCGGACACAAGCTCCGCCATCGCCAGGGTTCGAACCAGTAGGGCTCGGAGTCCGCCAAGCTCCCGGCTCGCCCCCTGGACAGCACACGCTTAAATCATTTATTAGGAAGTGCGAACTCGTAAAGTGTGTGTTTTTCGCGAGCTGGTTGCTGCACTCAAAAAAATGATTCTAGCTGTTTGCTCAGTTTACTTGAATGTTCAAATGTTGAAATTAAACGCTGTTTCGTGTGTTTTTAGTAAAAGGAAAGACCTTTTATAGTTTGTTGTTCAGTTATATTTGACATTTAAATGAGTTTATGTTAATGTTGATTTTTGAGGTTACCATCATGGTGAAGTGTAGACCTTGTTGTTAAGCTATGGCTACATGAACTATGTGTTAACGTTCTAACGCCAGTGATTTAAACATTTTTGCTTGATCATTACATGTGTGCTGCAGATGTAGTGTTTAGTATGTGATCAAGTATTATGATGCCTACTGTGCTTACATATGACAAAAAACTAAATCAGTAAAGTATGTGATTTACACAGTCTGCATAGTCGGAGTTTCTACTCTTCACAGTTAAATGATAGTGTGTGAGTGTGACAGATACGGACAACCTAAGCACAAGCTCCACTCTCCACCACCATGGTAACCAAATAAATCCAAGCAAACATTATTTTATATTGTATAAACTCTTTTAAATGTTCAGAATAACTAAACATTAAAAGCTTAAACCCTACCAGGCCTTTCCATGTTCATAAAAAAATGCAGAAAACTCAACGAAACTCTGCAAAAAGGCATATCAGGTTCATTATGCATGGCGGAATTAAATGTAGTTAATCTGACCAGAATTTCTCTACTAGGCATGGCAAAACATTATCAAGTAGGAATGACCAAATTGTAGTTTTTTGTTTTGATTAAATAAATGTATGTTCATATAACAAGATTACAACAAATAATTTCAAACTGGTTAGATTTTGTTAGAAAAACGCAATTCAATTGGATGGAAAAATTTTCCATAATTTAGTTACGTTCATTCAACAACTTTTTTTTGAGTGTGCTACGGCGGGGGTGGGATGTAGGATTGCGATGCCGGCTCAGCATCGTGATGTCTATCAGCCATCGCCAATGGACGATGGCATCGTCTATCGACCCAACCTTAAGCAATATAATTGAAAGAATAATAAAATAAAACAAATGACTAAATCAAATTCACATTTTCTACATTTCAAGTGAAAGACTAAATCAAATGTGTGCTTGAGTCATACGTATAATACATATAAGACTGCAACCATTTGTTTTCATTGTATATTCTTGAAGGAGCTATATTTGCATTAGCTGCGTTAAGGTGTTGATAACTCATTTTCTCTCTTCTTTAAGCTAGTCCAATATTGGCAGCATCCACTCTAACACCTGTCACCCTGCATTGAGCGGCTGAAGTGCTAATATAGCATGCTAACACACAGTCGATGACTCACATGCAAACTGGAGGCTCGCTCTTCTGCTAAGAATTGCTCCCTGTGGGTTGAAGGCAGTGCACTGGTATATCCCTCCATCCTGGGCTCGGTCCAGACTCCTAATGACCAAATTTCCCCCGGATAGCCGCCGACGGGAATCGGTACTGAGATTAATCAATGTGGCGTTCAGAGACCACCTACAGACACACAAACAGACAGATGATAGTGCACACAGCTCAATGTGTTGTGATAACTGCTGATTTTGACTGATTTTATTCGTGATAACCTTTGCAATTGATTTTGTTTTGGATGTACAAATGCCATGGGGAATATCAATGAATCATTACAAAGCGGATTCAGATTGTTATTGCGCTTCATCCCTAATTCATTTCAATGAGAAATATTTCAAAACCATAACATTCTGATGAAAAGCTGCATTTTTCTCATCGAACGTCCTGCTTAATCTGGAAATGGATCATATTATACAGGTAAAAGCATTTGCAAACGGCAATTCATGTTGAGGTTTTATGCTGAAAGATCAGCTCTTTTTGCAGTCCTTTTCATTTGTGCGATGATTAGTGCCGAAGAGTCTCATCAATTCCACTTTCTCACACCTCATCTACGCCTATCATTAAGACCCAAGACCCGAGCCCACCTGAGGCCCTAACTACTAGCGTGCAATTTAGAGGCCAGCCTGTTAATGTGGACAGATTTTCAAAGGGCGCAAGATCATTTAAGGATCCTGAGGCCTCACTAGTCATTCACTCTGACAGGGCGTCAGCTGGGTTGAACTCCCATAGTTCAACTGTGTGTCTGCACACCCCAGGAACAGATGCTGTGTGCTAATTTACTAACGTGAGCAGTGTGGCTGCAAATAATAATGGAGGTGTATATACAAAACCAATCTTACAGAGCTGTGATCAAGGCCCCCTATTGTTCACAGAAATATACAATGGCTAGATAGTAGTTTATTGAGACAAAAGCTGTAGTTTATAGTGAGAACTTGACCTTAAAATAAAGTGTGACATGATTTTTTTAAAATATGTTTTACTCAATTTCAACCTGATAACATATTTTATAGTTTGGCATGACAAGTTAAATTTATATTCATTTTAAAAAACTCCATGGAGCATTAAGATGTAAATCTTTTTCACATAGCTTTTCAAAAAAACAAATAAATAAAAATAAATAAATAAAATAAAATAAATAAATAAATTTTAAGTACATTAAATAAAACTGCTTCTTAAAAACAAACCGCAAAGCAAAGCAAAAAAACTAAAAAAAAAAAAAAAAAAAACTGTTGTCGGCATAAATAATTAATGTATTGATTTTTAATTATTTTAATGTTTTTTGAGGCCCCTTGAAAGTTTGTAATTCTTGGAAAGCAACGTTTTATTAATTCTACTTTTGTAAAGAAATGTATTTTTGAAATTATCTAAATAATACAATTATATAATAATAACAATAATGATAATACACTTTAGGACTATTTTTTTATATTTAATAATTCATATTCCACATGCATAAAACACTGTTGCATATTCCATTATTTACCTAAATAATGGAAATCAAACCGGAAACAAACATTACGACGAAAAATGCCAACAAATGACAAATTTGTTTTGCCTTCCGATCTTTTTTTCCTGGGAACAAAAAGCACTGTTTACTGACAAGGAAGGCCATGCTCTGGTTTTCTCCACCCACACTGTGATATTCACAAATTTCTTCTTAAGAATGCACATCAGCTGTCAAGTGTGTCTTTAGTGAATGGCACAACAGGTTAACCATACATCCATAAATGAGCACATATGATGGAATTTCACTGCCCTTAATGCATTGGTTCAAGTCACAGTTTCTTACCGTTTTCACCCATGTATATTTATTATCTTTTCTTTTCAGCATTTTTTATCTCTGAGAGCAGCTGTATATGTCCTGAACATAGCAGGGATCAGGGGAAGGGCCAAGAACAAAATGCTCTTGACATCTCACAATGTAAAAGCTTTCTCGCTCCGCTCAAATCATCACCTGCTTCTAATGGGAGGTATTTTCGCGAGGAATGCAAATAAGAGCCGTTCGACGTCAATAAGCGGTTTTCTGTTGGGTAAAAATAGTAGCGAGGCAAGTGAGGCCCGATCAAGGGCACTTGACACAAAGCGGCAAATAGGTGACATATCCTTGCAGGTTGCAATAGCAGGAGAAAACGGAGATGGAGTGAAGGGAGGTGTGAAGTGGGGTTACGTTTGCCTCTGGGCTTTTCCAGAAAGTGCCGAGTCTCCAGTGTGACTGAGGCTGAACTGGAGTCGACCCTGCTGTTCATATCAATTTTGTATGAGGAGGGGGGCATCATTGATATGACTGCTGGTGTGGGATCCAAAGCACCAGGCTCATCTGCTCATCTCTCTGCTCTCCTCATGGTGCTCAGACCTTCAACACCTGTGGACCACCCTGGAGACCAGTCTCTGGCTGTGGCGACCAGTGTATGTTCCAGGGGAGCAATCTCTGCTTCCACACACACACACACACACACACATACACACGTGCGGGCCAGCAAAGCAGGCCAGAGACTCTCAATGCTTTAAATGCTTTCTAACAAAAAACAAGAACACATAAAAATGTACTGGATTTGCTTGAGCGGGGAAATATCTCAGATATTCACAATATATTCACAATAATTTTAAATGAAATAGTCCAACTAAAACAATTTGCCTTTTTTAAATTAATGTGAAAATCCCATTTACACCAATAAAAATAACTTTAACATTAGGCCAATGTAACCAAAATTCTATTGTACAAGAAAAATGTATTTATATCACAAAATATTTTTGTATTTATTATTTATTATATATATATATATTTTTATATTATAATCTTTATATAATTATTTTCATTAAAAAATGAACAAAGTAGCAATTTACAGACAATATGACAAATATAGTAAAAAATACATGCATGCTCCATTTTATGAATTGGCCCCTAAAATGTTACCAGTAATATTAATAAAAAGACACAAAACCCTGAACTGAACTGAAAAACAGAACAAGAACTGAACTTATGAGGTTTAAATACAGCTCAAACTAATCAAGAAATAAACATCAGGGTCCTGTTCCATAAAACAAGTTTACCAAATAAGCCAGGCCAGACTCATTTTAAACCAAATCAAATGACAGTAAGTCAGACTAACTGAAACAAACCTGGCTTATTTGGTAAACTTGTTTTATGGAACAGCCCCCAGGTGTAAAATAATAAATGAGTAACCAAGAAGACAAAACTGGAAACAAAACAGTACATACGTGGACTTCCCTATTCTCACAGAAATTAGAATAATTAGCTAAAACTTAAAAAGTTATTGTCTTGAACTTCCCTTAAATGACCTACAGTACAGTAGATGATATAGAATTACTACATCAATTGTCACTTGGTGTTTTAGCTTTGAGAATGAATTTGGAATACAAGTTTTAACCCATCCTAACAAACTAATTAGTTGTCATAAATAAGCAATAAAAACAGGGTACATGTTTGTGAAAACATTGTTATCTATCACCTATGAACCACAAGGAGCACCCAGCAAAATATTCCAGCACTACTGCCGATCATCACAGGCACTAACATAAAATGTAATAATTCTGCTAAACAACTAAAGATGCTTCCTCTTTGTCAGAAACATTACTACCACAAGCTACTTCATAAAATGGAGTGAAAAGTCAAAAATGTTTTGACACCTATGGTGTTTGGCTGAAATGATGTCTCCTCTAATCCAAATACTACATGAAGACTGTCCAAAATATTCCCTATTATTCACAAAATGTAATAAGTCTGCCAAAATGGTGCACAAGGACTTTTGTTCTTCATGCTTAAAGTCAAAACCATCATTTGATCTTTATTGCAGCATTTAGCTGTATTTGTATTCACAGAGAAAAGATGCAGCTCATTTCTCATGTAAGCCGCAGCAGGACAGGAGTTTGGGATTTCTAATACAACTTTGAAAGACTGTGAATTTTGATTTCAAGGTTTGATGTATTCTTTCAAGCAATTACCTTGTCGTTTGTGCAAACCATTTTAGCATGCGCTTCATTTAAACTCGGCAGACTGACTCACTTAAAAAAGATATTTTTGTCTGCAATCACACTTCACTGAAGAACTTATACGGATTAAATCAAGTCTTTTAGGCAATTCATCGTTGATATCTCAAGCTGCCAGTAACTGCTGGGATTTAATAAAGTTTGTCAAATCTTCATTCTTTGGAGTTGCATCATCAATATTTTTTTGCCTGAGTGTCAGGAAACTTGGGTGGTAAAAATCATATTTTGACATTCAGGGGAGCAAGTGCTGCACTGTTCAAGAACCGGCCGATGAGAGTAATTTAAAAGTGCATCTACCTTCAGTTTTTATGAACCTCAAAGTTGTAGCCGGGCAATTTATTCTAGAGAGCTGACAACTCAGCTTCCCTGTTCAATAGCAGGAAGGAGCCAGAGAAGAAGCGCTTCAGCCCTATTTGCACATCAAGAGAGGTGTGCAGGTTAAGGCTCAGGCACTGCTGTGCGTGACGTGTGGCACAACAAGAGAAAGAGCAAACAGATGATTAGAAGAAACTGAAGAAACGCGCAAGCCTGTAAAGATTACAGTAAGGCTAAACATAACCCATGTGCTTTAAATCGGGGGAGGAAATCTGTTCTTTAGAGGGTTACTCCACCTTTAAATTACATTTTTTGTAATTAATCACATACCCCCATGTTGTTCCAAACCTGTGAAAGTCTTTGGACACAATTCGGTCCAGAAAAATATCATCAGAATAGTCCATCTACCATCAGTGGTTCAAGTTGTATTTTATGAAGCTACGAGAATACGTTTTGTACACACACACAAAAAAAACATGTCATCAATGACAGATGAATAAGCTGTTTTCATTCAAATCAAGGTGTAAATAATTGTAGAAACATATCTGTGCTGTGAATTGTTAAATAAAGCCGTTATTTTTATTTTCTTTGCATACAAAGAGCATTCTCGTCGCTTAACATTCAGACTGATCAACTGATGGCAAATGGACTATTCTGACTATGTCTGTCATACTTTTCTGGACCTTGACAGTGCTGTTTACTTGGCAGTCAATAGGAGAATCAAAACTTCCTGGTTTTATCTTACAGTAAACTGTGTTCCAAATACGAACGAAGCATTTACAGATACGAAATGACATGGGGCTCAGTGATTAATGACACAATTTCCATTTTGGGGTGGCGTAACCCATTAACTGAGATGAGAACAGCAACGAATCTGGGTGGCAATTAAAGATTGTCTGGGTCTAACTTCCTGTTTACGCATGCAGGAAAGATGCCTTTTGGTGTAGACATGGGAGACACATTCCCATTTACCCAAGGCTTTTACATCCACCTCTTTTGTGCACTTTTCTGATTTCTTTGAGGGGAGAGTGAATATGGGATTTTTCTGATCTCTGAGTCTAATATTTTAAAATAAGCTTGTGCAATTTACTTATGAATGTAAAAGGAGACAATGGAAAATGATACGGAGAGCAGCAGCTTTCGTTTCTGCTCTGATGGCTGCAAAATTATGCTGGGTAATCAGGAGCGGTAAGAGAACATTGTGCTTTTTGCAACCAAGGCTCATTGGAAATATATACTTGTGGCCATGTTCCTGCAATACATTTTGTACATATGTTTCGCCGCTAAAATGTGCATTCTATACGTGGCTGTGTTCATGTTTTTGTTATATTGGTATAGAAATGTATTGCTGCATTTTATGTTAATTGTGTTGCTTCGGGTATGTATAGCATTTCAGAATTCAAATCTCTTCAAAACTCTACATCAAACCCAGCCTTATTAAACTTACCAGATAGTGTTAAGGTGAACACTCCACTTTTTTTTGGAAAATAGGCCGGTTCTCCAACTCCCCCAGCGTTAATCAGTTGAGTTTTGCCATTTTGGAATCTATTTAGCCAATCTCCAGGTCTGGCGGTGGCACTTTTAGCATCAAAGAGTTTCAATATTTTTCCAATTTAAAACATGAATCTTCTGTATACAGTATATATCGTATGCTAAGAATGGCAGAAAACTAAAAGTTGAGATTGCCTAGGCCGATATGATTAGGAACTATACTCCCATTCTGGCGTAATAATCAATGAAGTTTGCTGCCATACAATCACAGTGATATCACACAGCGCCTGAAGACAGCCAGACCCTATTGCTTGCACAGGGGGCGTTCCTCAAAGTCAAGGATGGATCCTCGGAAGCCAGAATTTCGAGGATGCTACGTCATCGACATCCGTCGAAGGACTGTTCCAATGTCGAGGATCC
>JAUMHQ010000089.1:5079867-5098440 GCA_032361165.1 Enteromius paludinosus | reverse complement strand
GTCACCTACATCTTGGATGCCATGGGGGTAAGTAAATAAACATCAATTTTTCATTTTTGGGTGAACTATCCCTTTAATGTCAGAATTTCATCTTGCAAATGCATCAGATAGTATATACAAATATTTTACTCAGTTATAGGCACCTAAACTAAACTGAGATTTTATTTTCTTCTTGAGTACGTGTTCCATACTCTCAATATGAAATTATATAAAAGCCTGATGCTGCTGTTTGATACATGTATGAATATTTTATCAAAAAAGTGCAGTAAACGGTTCTATTAAAAAATCTATTTAATACTAGACTTTACAGGGTTAACCTAGTTTTCCTGTTTTTAAAATCAACGAGAGTGCAGAAGACAAGCATTTACATGATTCAGAAAAAACAGCATTCTGTCAAGCACTATTATGGGGTTTTTTTTCCACTTCCTCTCGTTCTTTCCTAAGTACTGACCTTATTTAGTTTTTTCCAAGAACTTTACAAAGCTTCGCATCCATTTCTGGAAATAAGATTAGCTATTAAAGTATTTTTTACTTACAAACAAAATACTTTCAACCGGAAATGGAGACACTTTTAACAACCCGTATTTTGTAAATGATAAAATCATGAAAAAGCTTCCATTAAAAAAAGTGTCTTTCAGGATTTTTCTGTCACATTGTGTTGTTAAGTGCTGATCTGTTGTAATTAGAGTAGGCATGCGTTTGTCCTTAATTTATTTGCTCCCTTAAGCCCAAAGTCAGAGACGCTCATTAGGATAACGAATGGCAGCTTTGGAAAGAGGTCTCAGGACACAGAATTCTTCCCACTCCTACATGACTAGACGACTAATAAGTCTCATCATGGCTGCTCCCTGTGCACGAGGAGTTTTGAGAACAACGCCGTTTTTTAAAAATGTCAACCCACCAGGGCACTTATGCTAACAGATACCTAGAATTACTTGTTTTTGTGCCAAATAGACTCGGCAAGAGATTAGTTGAAATGCAATTTAGTTCTTGGCGTGAATAAATTGAGGGGAGCGCACATATATAAAGCAGGTCATTTGAAGATTCTCCATGGTGTGAATTTTACGCAAGTTGTCTGTGGCGATGAATGGCTTCATTTCACAGCTTCAGTATTATTAAAGGTCCACAGATTATTTTTCTTTTTTACACCACACGTGTGGAATGAAATGAGCAAAATGCTGCATTAAATCTCAGCCTCTCCTCACATGCAATGCAGAATGCATGTTTCATGTGCACGAGCAATAGGGTCCTCGGCTGAATTTCATCGCGGATTCATATTAAATCTGTGGCTGTGAGATGAAAGGACACTTGCCACTTCTAAGCAGTGTGGAAAGTGAGGGACGTTTCTTGACTTCTCTTGACTCCACGTGATTCTCATATTGCATGCATACTTTCAGATGAATAATTCAAGTGAAATTAAAAACCAAAAGTTCACATTAAAAATGCAAAGCCACATTACAAGTATCATTTCTGGAGGAAGTGGTTGCTCTCGAAGAGAGCATGATATCAGTTCAACCGCAGAGCATGGTGAAGTGTTATATCATATGAGAAGTATAACAAATATACAATATCACCACACTTTCAGGAAACACAAACAGGCATTTTTGGAAACATTTATACTATTTTTTACATTACAGTATTCATGTCCCGTGATTAAGATGAACCTAATATGTACTTCAGGGATATAGTTACTGCACAGCGCTGAGAAAGTACTCGTAAATACACTTTACACTACATCAAACATAAGCTAAATGCACTGTATGTGTTTAAATTGACATTCCTACAAGAACTATTATGGGCTTTCCTTTTTTATCGTTCTTTCTTAAGTGCTCATTCTCCGACTTTTCAAGAACTTCTCAAAGCTACAGTGTCCATCAACTTTAAAGTGGTTTTACTGATGAATGCATTAAGGATGCATGTTTGGAAAAAGAAATTGTGTGCATGCGTGTGTAGCCTATTTACAGACCTGGTTTAATATGGTTTTAATTTGTCATTTTTACCAACAAAACTAATTTCATGGGTTAAATACAAAAATAACTATTTAAGGCATGAAAGTTACTTCTTTATTATGCATTTTTTAATATAATCTAATAACATATAATTATGGGGCTAAACAAGGACATTGTAATGTACAAGTAACAGGCACTTTGGTTCTGAATGTCAGGCTCTCTCCAGGGGCTTTCCTGACACACCAGCAGAGCACCTGTGCAGTTCTGCAGGAGATGCGCAGCTGAAGCTCTACCTGAACTTCACTGCTGCAGAGCTCCTTATATCCGTATCTGTCAATCCAACCCTGTCAATCAGCATCATTCAGCGCACGCTGTTTAACAGTAAACCAACACGAGCTGATGGGTGAACTAATATTTGACCTGCTGATGAAAGCATCTGCTGCTTCAGTCACTGATTCACTGTGAATTCGAATGCAGTAATAAATGAGACGGAATTATACGGGTGAACCTGAAAGCCATGCAAGGTGAAACAATGAACAGGCTGAACAAACATAATAACAACAAAACGCTCAATTCTGATATGAAAATTTCTACTTTACCCGACTAACGTGCTTTTTCTTCTCTCAGTAGGTGTATTTCTTCAGTCTGTGCTCCACAAGCGGTGAATGAGAGGTGCTGACATCGCAGTCACTGAGATTTCGGAAAAACCATTTTGCCCAAGTCTTTGCGTCCAAAGAGAGAGAGAGAGATGGAGATGGAGAAGGAGAAGAAAGCGCAGGCTGTAGGAGGGTTTCGCCCTTTCTCCTTCGGTTCTTCACCCCTGAATATATTCCAGCACGGCTCCCTCGCAAATCTGTCTGCAAACTGCGCGCAAACCCAGACAGTCCCTCTCCTGTGCCAAGCTCACCTCGCTGGATTCACAGCCATACAGAGAAAGAGAGAGACGTTGTTGGCGGCCAGATTTACATTCAGCGTGTCCAGCCAGCGCTGAGTCCAGCAAATCAGCAGAATGATAGCGAAAGACTGGAGAGACACACTTTATGAACAACAGCGCCACCTTCTGACTGAAGCGCACTACTGGCCAGAAGTGAATCGTGAGGGATTTTTTTACGTTTTTGGCTCCAGTTTAACGATTCTGCTTCCCCAAAGGTACCATTAATTATTTAAATAAAATATAGCTTTAGAACATTTTAAATATCATTATTGACAATGATTTAATGCTTTTGTAATAATTTATTTAATAAGTGCTCTCTGAATAAAATTATTTATGTTAAATAAACAAATAAAAAATGATTCTAAATGGTAGTGTTACTGTTTTCACACGCACACACACACACACACACACACACGTTGGTTTTTGTGATTTATGGGGACTCCCCATAGGCGTAATAATTTTTATACTGTACAAACTGTATGTGTTATTGTCCTACACTGACCCTAACGTTACACCTAAACCTACCCCTTACAGGACACTGTGTGCATTATTAGATTTTCAAAAAAACACCATTTAGTATGTTTTTTAAGCCTTTTGAATTACGGGGACACTGAAAATGTCCTCATAAAACACCTACATATTGTAATACCTACTGTATGTCATACCCATGTCATTATACAAATGTGTGTCCTCATAAACCACATAAACCCGCACAAACACACACACAACTTGGTTTTTATGATTTATGGAGACTCTCCATAGGCGTAATGGTGTTTATACTGTACAGTCTGTATGTGGTATTGACCCTACACCTAAACCTACCCCTTACAGGAAACCACGTGCATTTTTAGATTTTCAAAAAAACACAATTTAGCCTTTTGAATTACGGGGACACTGAAAATGTCCTCATAAATCACCTTCATATTGTAAAACCTATGTCATACCCATGTCATTATACAAATTTGTGTCCTCATAAACCACATAAACATGCACACACACACACACACACACACACACACATAAATATTAAGCATCAAAAACTATTTTCTGAAGGATCATGTGACACCGAAGACTGGGCTAATGGCTGCAGAAAACTCAGCTTGGCATCCTAGGAATAAATTACATTTATAAATATATTAAAAACAGAAAACAGTAAAAGAAAATCACTGTTCTTACTGTATCGAATAAATACAGCCTTGATGAGTTTAATTATTGAATGAAAAAAAAAAAAAATAGATATATAACTAGCATTTAGACAGTAGTTTACTATTCTTAATCAGTGTTGTTAAAAGTCTTGTTTTCCAGTATAGATGCGCAAATGTATTTTGTTTTAAAGATATTTAAATATTTATAATAGATAAGTATGATTTTTATTTCTTTAAAAGTAAAAATATTTTTTGGGTGTATATTTAGTCAGTTACAGCATGAAGCTCATTTTTAGGATGCCTCCCAAAACATTTTTTTACAGTGTGGGCTGTATAGCATTGCACTGAAAACGCTGATCTCGTCAGCAAACTTTGATTTAGCATAAAAAACGGACTGACATGCTTTATCTCTGACACCTACAGCACAAAGCGTGCTGTACTTGTTATGTGAAACATGACAGGCTCGCAGTTATGCTCAATGCCTTGGGAAAGATTACATATCTGAGTGTGCTCAAATTGACCTTGAAATGAGACCACTCAATCCTATTCAGGAACAAATGGCATGACTCTATGGTAGCTGGACCAGGTGTCAAGAGTGTCAGGTCTCTGCGATTGAACTTGGTTACACTATTCAAGAAGGGTTAACAAGTCTCAGCAATAAACAAGCCCCTCTCCTAAACCTATAATTTAAGGAGGAGAGCGATTTAAATTCAACCTTTAATAGGCTACTTTCGTTTGTCAAGGATTTCTATAAAAACATCACTGTCTGTCAGCACAGACCCCACAGGCCTGCACTGGAGCATAAAACACACCCACGGTCGTCCACAAAAAAACACTGCGTTTTATTAGCGCTTCCCAGACATATCCATCCATATCACCCCATTATAATTGTTGTTGGAAATAAATCTCTGAACAAGACCGGAAGATTAGATGATCTTTGGAAAGGTCGAACAGCGCTCCTCCGGGTGTTGAGAGCAGGTCAATTCCAGAGACAAACCCCAGTAAAATAAGCTCTCTTTATTAAAGCCGAAGCCCTGTTCTTCCCCGTTGCCATTAAACACACATTAATCATGCTTACTTCAGCCCAGGATACTTTAACACAGCCCAGCCATCATTAATAACGCTCCATCCAGTCCCGCGTTGACATTTCCTTTAATTATCTCCGTAATTTATTCATGTACTGTATCAGTGGCGCTTGTTGTGCGAAGCTGCCTGCGAGGAATATTTTACTCAAGCCTCTTCAAGACACAGGATTAACTATGCTAATGAGGAAGCTGGGAGGCATGACTGCTATTTGTGCGTGTTAAGCCGGGAAGCCATTAGGCCTCCGATACACACATGCCAATTGAAACAGGTTTAAGTTTGTTACTGTGTCAGAAATATTTCAAGCATTTTTTTCTGCTACTAGGAGGTAATTTTGTCTCATTCAAGGCACAGCTCTTCCCCTTTAAATTTTCTGTTCTATGTATGTTGCATTCTCATTGGCTGTTGGTGGCCGCCCATGTAATTTCCAGTTATAACACATCTTGTCACTGTCACTGAATGAAAATCAAGCATATAATTGTGTGGTGTTAGTAAAGATTTTATATTTTTAATCCAATTTTTAATCCCTATTTTATTTATTGATCATTGCATTGTAACTTATCATATTGTACAAATGTAATTATTATTATATACTGTAGCACTCTTTTAAAAAGTGTTTTACAGAATGTATGTATGCAAAGATTGGCTTTCACTGCATTTCTTTCTTGTCCTTGAATTGAATTCCATTTATAGCACAGTGTTTGAACGTTTTCTGGTGTGTGTTTTTTTCTTTTTTGCATCGATTCTTATGTCCAGTAGGTGGCATTAAGTGACTGCCTTTATAAGTGATTCACTGAATCATTCACTTCGGTGTTGTTCAGAGATACATGTTAATCTTTGGGATGAGCAAAAAATGTAAGTACCTCAGGATAAGCTTTCATTTTATTTACCTTTTAAAAGAAATATCAAACTTTAATTGTCGGTTAAGCATGTTTAGCTCTTCCCACTGTTATTGTCCCACACATTTCTTTAGCTTGAATACACTAGTTGCACTACTTTTTAGTGTGGTAGAATAGTGCAGAATGATGGGACTTACATGAAGCAAGGAGAGAAGAATGTGGAGAAAAATGAAAAAATTAAGGAATTATTAATCTAATATGAAATGCAAAAGAGAAACATGTAAAAAAAAAAAAAAAACTGAAAGAAAAGGTACACATGCCTTAAAGAGAAAATTAGTCCTTTACAACTTCCTTTACAAATCATACGTATTTTCTAAAACAGAAATAAAACACCTCAATGCTGCAATAAATCAAGGTTACCACAACAATCTCTTAAAGACACTCAAGTCTCTGTTAAGCTCAAGTGGTCAAAAAGGGCATTAGGAAATCAATATCCTTCACAAAAACTTCTCACTTCAGGGAAACATATAAAATAATATGCTGTACATGCTGATTTTGACCTCATGACTGGCTGCAGCCATGACCTTGTCTAAGAGTATGTTTACATGACAATGGTGTAATTTGTGCTTTTGAAAAGTTTCCAATACAGATGACAACATTGTCAAAATGATCCCGGTTCACATTGATCTGAAAATGAGTAAAAACATTGTATTATGCATGCCAAGCCAGTAGTTGGCTATATCACTCTCAGAGTTGCCAGGTCTGCATAATAAAACAAGGTTTATGTCACAAGCTTAAAATTTGAATTTTTAAAACATGCATATAGACTTCACAGATATAGAGTTTCCTGCTGTTTGCACATAATAACCACTTTCCTATTACTTTATTTGTTTAACAACATAATAACATATGAACTGCTGTTATTCTTATATTTATCACACAGTAAAAATGTGCGTCCTGTACCCAAGGCCAGTCTGCAGAAAAAGGTAGGTGTCATAAAAAAAAAAATGTATTTAAAATTTGCTACACTTTAAAAAATGCTAGGTTAAAAATAACCCAGCTTTGGTTATTTGGCAACTCAGTGCGGGTTAGATATTGGACAGAACACATGTTGGTTTATTTTGACCCAAATTACATTTATTTGGGTGCATATATTACAGACATTTAAACTCATTTAATATGCATTTTAGACATAAAAAGGGTAAGTAGCATTTTATTATAAGTGTATTTAACCGTTCTCTGTATTCACTTTTTACAGAAATGCTAATTGTGTTTGTGCATCATTGAAATATGAGCCTGTGTAGGGCTGTTGTACGCCGGGGAACTGCAAACATAGACTGCGGCCTCACATTTCACTTGTAGCTGAAAGATGCCATGAGTGACTCCAAAACCTGCCAATTAACAAACAGTACTGAGATCAGAGAACATATTTTAACATCAAATTAAATTAAATTAGAGACAGGCTCAATCCAGCAGTTGGGTAGGGAAAAAACCTAGCATTAATAATGACCCAGCAACTTACAGTAGTAACAGAAAAACTACCCAGAACCTGGGTAAAAATATTAAAAAACATCTTTGTAAAATGATCCAACCCAAAATAACACAGCAGCTGTATAAAATATTAACAACAACAACAACAACAAAAAACTTCCCAATAAAATGATCCAACAAACTTAACCCAGCAATTTGGTTAAAAATGACCCTGCAACTGGGTAAAAAAAATATAAAAAACAACTTCCCAGTAAAATGATCCAGCAAGCTGAACCCAGCAATTCGGTTAAATATAACCCTGCAACTGGGTAAAAAATATAAAAAACAACATCCCAGTAAAATGATCCAGCAAGCTGAACCCAGCAATTGGGTTAAAAATAACCCTGCAACTGGGTAAAAAATATAAAAAATAACATCCCAGTAAAATGATCCAGCAAGCTGAACCCAGCAATTCGGTTAAAAATAACCCTGCAACTGGGTAAAAAATATAAAAAATAACATCCCAGTAAAATTATCCAGCAAGCTGAACCCAGCAATTGGGTTAAAAATATCCCTGCAACTGGGTAAAAAAAAATAATAATAAAATAAAAAATATCACAGTAAAATGATCCAGCAAGCTGAACCCAGCAATTGGGTTAAAAATAACCCTGCAACTGGGTAAAAAAATATAAAAAACAACATCCCAGTAAAATGATCCAGCAAGCTGAACCCAGCAATTGGGTTAAAAATAACCCTGCAACTGGGTAAAAAATATAAAAAACAACATCCCAGTAAAATGATCCAGCAAGCTGAAACCAGCAATTCGGTTAAAAATAACCCTGCAACTGGGTAAAAAATATAATAAACAACATCCCAGTAAAATGATCCAGCAAGCTGAACCCAGCAATTGGGTAAAAAATAACCCAGCACCTGGGTAAAAATATAACAAAACATCCCAGTAAAATGACCCAACAGGCTGAACCCAGCATGTTTTTTAGAGTGTACTCTTTGATTCTCATACAAATGACAAAGTTGCCAAAACAATACTTAAGTAATTACATTTCCTCAAATACTTCACACTGCTGAAAACAGTTGGCTACATTAATTACATGCATGCACAACACGACTTGAACTGTACAGTGGGATTATTTTCTTTAAAGATTAATGAACACAACCGTAACCAATGACATCGCTACAAAATACAGCAACAACTGCAACATTCTGTAGTTCAATCAAATCCAGTTCGCAGCAGTGCGTGCCAAGTGCCATAATCACTGGAATGGAGCTCGGCTTAGTCTATGTGTAATTACCCTCTCTTGCCTTTAGCTTAAGTTTACTTACGTGCTGTCAAGAGAAGCATATCTATGAAGGCAATAACAGCTCCTGGCAAGACTGTCAAACCATCTGGCATAAGGAACAGGGTGACAAAAACAAACGCAGACAGGGACTTGGTCTTCATCCAGTTTGGAAGGCACAGAGAGAAACCTCCTTGCTCCAGCCAAAGCTTACTCAGCAGCATCACTAAAGGAAATGCACGCAAGGCCATCAACGCGCAACACTGACCATACATCTCATTTTTGTTATTCTTCTCTGAGGTGATGACCATAGAAGGATGATTACTCACAGACCCCACAACTATCTATTTGTACTCGCCGACGGCGAATGTGTATTTTGAAAATGGGAGTTTGTGTTTTGAATTGCTGTTTGACTATTCCTTCCACAGACACCTTTGTCTAATGGAAATGCATCATGCATCATATTTAGTACAGTTTGAATAAATTCCTTAATTCCAGTGTCTTGCTTTATCACTGTTCTTTATATTCACTCGAAAAGATATAGCTCATTTTCTTAGGACATAATATGCATTCAATCTGATGAAGCCGGATGAGCACCCCCATATCACATCCCACCTTATTAAAAATGACAGCAATTTAATAACATTCCCAAAAGCATAAAAAACTCATAGGTACAACTTTTGGCTTTAAGTGGTAGTATAATGCACATTCATAAACAAACCGAGCAAGACACTTTACACACTGTAGATATGTTGCAATTTAAAACTCCCGTCAAAGCATTTTGCTTTTCCTTGCCTTGAGGCTATACACTCTTTAATGAAAATATGCTCTCAAGACGAGGATTTTTCCCTGGTAAAGCATCTGAAATTCTCGTAAATGAAGGAATAAGTAAACAAATAAATAAATATGTGAAAATATACATCCACTCAATAAGCACTAAAAACTTTTTTATATCCCTCCTTGTCAGTTTGAGGCCCATGCTCTTCACAGTATTTGTCTCTTATGGTGAATTTATCTCTGCAGTGTGAGCCTTATTTCCTCTGGGTGCCCTAACCCTCTCCTTAGTTCATTATCCTGCCTGCTGCTAGTCGGGCCACATAAGACTAATGGCCCTCTCTGCCTCTCATTGCGCACTGCCGTGCAATGGTAGAGGGGTCTATTACGCCTGAGCAGGTTGAATTTACCTTCTCCAAGAGAGTCCATGGTGGACTTAATGAGAGGACAGCATCCTGGACATAAATTCTTATTGAGTTGGTCTGTGGAGTTGGTGGAATGTGGGATGACAATCGGACCACGTGGTCCTCGGAAGGCACATGACAGCGATAACTTATCCCAGACAGACCGTGGCTCCGTCTGTGCCTGCGTTCCCGTTATGGAGAGGGAAATGAGACGGGAGCAGGTGGCGGGTCTAAACACTTCCAAATGTCAATCTGGCCTTGAGATTCACAGCACAACATGAGTGGGAGTCAGGCAAAGCTTCGTTGACTCCAGTAAATTGAGATTTAATCAAACCACTCTTAATTGAAATCTTTTCTCCAAACACTGTTTAAGTCCGACCTGGTGGCGTGGTTTTGTGACAAAAGACAAGAGACCAGAAGTGTCTTCTACCATTATTTGCTGCAGTGTTTTACAAAGTAAAACAACGGTGAAACAAAGTAAGGCAGACATTTGCATCATTGTTAGATTACTAATTGTAGAAAAAAATACATTAAATGAATGCTGTTCTTTATATTTATAAAAAGAATTATAATGGCACAGCTGTTTTCACAATTTTAATTGGAAATGTTTCTTAAATAATATCACCATATTGATTATTTCTGAAAGACTGTGTGATACTTAACACTTAAGTAATGATGCTGAAAATTTAGCTGTGCCATCATGACATAAAATTACATTTTAAAATATGTAACAGTAATAACGTCGATATATAGATGCATTAAGAGTGGGGGGGGGGGTGAACATTTTTTTTTATTTGAAGATCAGCATAAATTTTGACTTATTTTGACTTATAGGAAATGTAGCTTTTGTAGCTTTTAAATAGGCAGTGCAAAATAAAAATTGTTTTCACAACACGAAGTTCTTACCTCCTTTATTGTGTTTCCTTCAGAACCATCAGTGAATATTTGAACCTTTTGTAATAGATGTGTATGAGTCTCTAAGTTGTCATCAATGTGAAAATATGGATCTCTGAATCATACAGTCTCTGCTGGAAATGGTTCAAATATGCAAAATATGCTGGAAAACTATTTGTAGAAATTCTGCTGTCATCTTGTCTTGTGAGCTAAATGTAAACCTCGGGTGCTACATGCACTTTTACAAGCTGTTTGGACTGAAGTGTGTTGTGAGTGTGTGTACACAACCACCCTACAATGATAAAGATCCACCCAGTAGTTTTCTTTTAATTTAATCAAATAAGTTGCCCCTTCTGAAATCAAGCCATTCTTAAATGTATGTCGGTGTGGCGTCACACCAACAGAGGCCACTCCCACAACAGTTGATTGACAGCTGCGTGTCTCACAGACTGGACTGGTGTCTCACCTTAGATCCGCCCTGAGTGAGCTGTCATCAGATCGAGATGCAGAGACAAGCAAGACTCCTAAGCCATTGAGGTGTTTTGTTGTTGAATGTATTAATGAACATAGCAGTTGTCATTTACCCCCGACATCTGAGTGATTGAAAACGTGGAGAATTAGCGTTACGCTTCTGACGGGAAACGCACCCTTGATCAACTGAAATGTGTTTATATTCATGCAAATCATTCACAATCCAGCCTCACCTAGAGAAGCAGTGAGTATAATGTATTTTAATAAATCTTAGCAAATCGCCTTTCCTAATAATTTGCCAATTAGCATGTGCCACTATGAATATGGCTAAACAAAGATCCTCCAAGAGTGCCTCAGAAAAGAGGGGCGGGGTCAGCAGAGCTTGTGAAGATTTAAAGCGGAAGTACACAGAAAAGAGTGATTTAAAAAGAGCTGTTTTTGAAATGGGTAAAATTAACAATCTATATTACAAAATTTCCATTAAGACCCTAAAGAAACATATTGTGTATGATATATTACTAATTGTAATATATGTTATTCAGCACAGTGTTAAAAATATGACACTCATTCTTATTTGGGTAAATTAATAGAATATATAACACATGCAACACAAGTTTTTGTAAAAAAAAGAATAAGATAAAAAAATGTACCCTTAAACTGCAACATGACTTTTTCATTTGAGTCACTGCTGAACAGCACAAAATCAATATAGGTGATAAGACCAACAGAAATTATCTAGCTGATTCATTGTTTCCTGTGCTTATGTGTTGCATTAAAAAAGTGTGAAAACACATTTTGGTGGTATAAATGCTGGTTCGGTTTGGATGCAACTAATTTTGGCAGTCATGTTTCTCATGTTTTCAAACCAGCTTTTCTATTTCTCTTGTCTCACCTCATCCTCCATAATTTCTTTCCTTGTTCACATGGCCATCTCATTTGTCAGTTGTTTAACTGGGGCTCAATTATTAATCCGCCTGCTCATGGAGATGGATCACAGTCAAATTGTGGTCAAAAAGCTGAATATGCATCTCGAATAAATATTTCAGCACTTATTTTCACCAGACTGCTCTTTTCTCTGCTTTGGTGCTGAGGCAGGATGTTTGTGGTTGCATTTCTAAACAGCGAAACAATGAGGCTGTAGAGCGCAAAGTGTTGAGACCATAGGATCAATATGCTAATGTGCTGCAACAATAACAGGCTTCACAGACTGCATTTACTGAAGCTGAATCTTGCTTTGGAGTTTTTGTTTCATAAAAGCATTCACAGCTGGATATTGTGTATTGTCTGGTGCAAAAGTCTATCGTCCCCAATTTTAGCGTGATGCAACTTTGAGTAACCGATACACACAATTCTAGTCGAGCTTAATTACGTGAATAATCTCCATATTAAATGACCCCCAGGCTCAGGGAGAGCTGCAAGGTTGTGATACTGGAGCAATAATTGAGGAGCTTGAGGCTTGTATAAAAAAGGATATACTGTATTGCAGCGGTTTCTATAAATTAGATTTATCATTTTCTTGTACAGTGGTGAGTGGACTCCTCTGGAAAGCTTTCCATAAACAGTAATTTTGCTGTGACAATGCAAGTTTTTCCTGTTAAATTTTAACATCAGGTGGAAAACATCCTGGAAATACATTTGATATAAGCCTTTTTTTTTGTGACGCAGATTGTGATGTATCACTTGAGACGTCTGAATCCATTTGCAAGCTAAACAGTTCTTTCAGAGACAAACAGTAGATTGTGGTCCGGAACCAGGCAGAATAAGGGCAGGCAGCGATAATCAATAATCCAGAAACAGGCAAAAGGGTCAGGGCAGGCAGCGAGAATCAAAAGTTCAGTAAACAGTCCAAGATCAACCAGAGAATCAAACAGTAGAAAAACGCTCAGAAATAACACCCGAGTAAGTATGACTTTGCATCGATCTAGTGTGAGATCTCCGCTTAAATAGAGCAGATAATGCCGAACACCTGTGGAGGAAATCAGCCCAGGTACGGGGGTAAATGAGTCTGGGTAGGAATGCTAAAACTCCCGCTGCTGTGTTCTGTGTTCCATCCTCATCCTGGTCCCTCTCTCCGGTGGGTTCAGTAGCGGGCATGAGGAGAGACACATGGAAAGTGGGTGAGATACGGTATTCTAATGTCTAATGTCTAATGATTTTGCATGGATCCACGTACCTGGAATTCAACTTCTTGCAAGGAAGGCGTAGCCGTAAGTCTCGGGTAGAGAGCCAAACACATTGCCCGGGTTCATATGGAGGATTGGGGCGACGGTGACGATTAGCCTGGTCGGTGACTCAACGTATGGCTCTTTTTAGGTGGGTGTGGGCTGCATCCCAGGTCTGCTTGCTGTGATGGAGCCAATGATCCACTGAGCGTAAGTCCGAGGGGTCTCCTGACCATGGAAAGAGTGGGGGCTGGAATCCAAGGACACACTGAAAAGGCATCATGTTGGTGGTTTTCTTTGTGAATTTTGAGCATACTCAGCCCAGGTTAGAAACTGACTCCAGTCGCCTTGGTTGTTGTGGCAGTAGGTGCGGAGAAAATGGATGAGTTCCTGGTTCATATGCTCTGCTTGTCCATTGGATTCCGGGTGGTACCCTGAGGTGAGGCTCACATTTATATTCATCTGTGAACAGAAGGCTCTCCACACTCTGGAAGTGAACTGCGGTCCCCTGTCTGATACAATGTCTTCGGGAAGACCATAATATCTGAATACTTGTTCCATCATGATCTGGGCAGTTTCCCAGGCGGTAGGTAGTTTATGGAGTGGTACCAGTCGACAGGCCTTTGAGAATCTGTCCACAGCGGTGAGTATGGTGGTATTGTGGATAGAGGGACGTAGGACTGTGACAAAATCAATAGCAATGTGGGACCATGGAAGGTGAGGAATGGGTAGCGGTTGGAGCAGACTTGCTGGAAATTGTCTGGAGGACTTGGATACTTGACACACTGAACATGCTTTGACATAGTTGGTGACCTCAGGAGTCAGATTGGGCCACCAGAATCTGTTGGTGGTATGTTCTATGGTGGTAAGGATTCCCGGATGGCCGGCACTCGGGTTGTCCTGACTTTGGTGATTGGTAGATAAAGGAAGAGCTGGAAGAGAGATCTGTCCCAATCCGTGGATCTTGGGTAAATGGAAGAATACAAGACCGCAAAGGTCTTGCTCAGAACTTGGGTTTTGCCGTGGAGCTAACTTCTCATCTAAGTCTCTGCAGATTGTGCTGCATCTAGGCCAAGTTGATCGGCTCCAAGGGCCCTGGTCAGGAGACCAGAGAGAAATGCTGGCTTTCCGGCATCCAGAAAAGTAGAAAGAGAGTGAGAATTTCTGATGTGAAGGCTTTTGTAACCTGCTGAGGTCACACCTCCTGTGGGTCAAAGACCAATGTTGTGCTAATGCTTTGGAGGGAAATTTTTATGGTTCTTTGTTTCCAACATGCTAATTTGCATATACACCAGATTGGTCATTCAATATACAAATTCGAACTGATTCTTAAAACACTGAATGTTGCAAAGATATTAACATGTAACATACACTCTCAATTAGATCATCTGAATACGTCCTTAGATACCAAACACGAAATGTGTCGCTCTAATGAGGTGGTGTAAGCTGATGATCTATCAAAAACATGCATAAAACAATGTACCATATGCAAGGCAATTTACAAGGACAATAACAATATAAACTATGACCTGAAGGATAAGTGTTCACCCAAAGAAAGTTTTCCTGTGAATTAATTTAGGGAAAAAGTCCATTGTCTTTAGACTAGTCAGAGTTGCTCTTCTAACATTCCTTCCAGCAATAAAACAGTCTTGATCAGTTGAGTTGCCATGGAAATTGGCCTGGCTTACCTTATCAGCAGCCCATCAGGGGAAGGTTACACAGACATTCACAGACTCGTATTTGCATTTTGAGTTACCTCTTGGGTTGATGATGGTACTAAAAATTGTTAACATTTCTTAAATCTAACAAATAGTTTGTGCCCGATTGTATCAAATGCTACACATGTTTCTGAAAATATCATTGACTAAGGCTTGAAACACTGAGGGACTGTTGGATAACCCGAAGGGCATAACAAGGTACTCGTAGCGCCCACTTGTGGTAGAGAAGGCCATCTTCCATTCATCTCCTTCTCTTATGCGGATAAGGCACTGCGCAGATCCAACTTGGAGAAATAGCAGGCTGACCGTAGTTGTTCCAGGGCTAAAGGGACGAGAGGAGCAGACTCCCACCTCTGCTGCAGTCGCAGCAGATGCCTGCCCTCAAACTGTCTCCTGATTCTATTTAAGTTGATGCTGATTTCTTCTGTTAAATAAAGCCTTCCTGATACCCGCATCTGAATCCAGCCTAATCCCTATTTGAAAATTTGTTTTGATGTTCTCAGAAATGTGATCTCCAAGGTTTCAGCAGCCATTCAGTGCTCATGAGTAGCATACTACAACCACTCGGAACACTGTAAAAACACACACACACACACAAAACACTCAACAGTACACAACAGTAACATTGGCCAGTGACAGTCTATGATGTCATTACCAGCATGACCACAGTATTAAAGTGCGCTAGAAGAATGTGTCAACCACTTCTTCATCTAAAGCTTGCCTGAAGCATGGCAAGGCAGTGTCTTGTTCCTTTCTCAAGGAAACATGGTTACATACGTGACCTGAGACATTCCAAACATGCCAAACTTCAAGGCGATGTGGATTGGAAATGCTATACCTCAAAGAGAAACTCAGCACTCAGAAATGTTTTCCGAAGAAACAAAGTTCGCTCGTACTTTAGGGAAAGCAGAATAATCAAACCCATTAAGGGGAGGAAGATGACAGTATATGTTCAAAACCCTCAGAGGCAAGTGAGTAGATATTTCAGGTTTTACTATGGTCAGGATGAATGCCTTGTCTGGATCACGTCCCTCAAATCTTGCCTCTTTGCTGTTTAGGTTCAGATCCAGACAATTTAAGATTAAAGGCAGCTGAGTGAGCCTTTGCGCCCGTAAACTTGTCTACCTCGATCTCAATGGAAGTGCTAAAAAGCTAAGGTACACCTCATCAGTGGATAGACCCTGACCCTTGTCTGGGTCTTTCAGTAGGTCAGCTTGGTAAGTACCACTATGGTGTGCAACGAAGCTGCAGCTTGACCCGCTGCTGTATACGCCCTGCCTTTCGAAGAGGATGAATCTTGAAGGGCTTTGGATGGGAAGGAGGGAGCCTTAAGAGAAGATGTTGTCTCTTAAACAATGGGCATCTTCTCATAACCGTTTTCACAAATACCATAGATTTTGGAATAACTTATGTGCTGAAACCTATGAGGAAAAAAAAAAGATTTTTTTCAAGCCTTTTCAATCTCCACCTGGAGATCAGGAAGAAATAGAAGGCTCATTTGAGCTGGAGGGCTATGGTCAGAAAGATAACTCAGGGGAGAGGAATGGTTGAGTAAATGGTTTCCTTTACGCAAAAAAATATTATTGTAGCATCGCAAAACAGAAGTTTAGACACTGTCACATTTGACATCTGAGATCATTTCATTTGAATTACTGTCTATGGAATGACAGATGGCTCTCTGATTCCATCAAAAATATCTTAATTTCGGTTCAGAGCATGATCGAAGGTCGAACTAATTTTTGCTAATTTGTCTTCACTTATAAAATGATCAAACAATGGCTAGAACTAAAACTACTAGAACACTAGAACTACTCTAGCATTTTTAGGGCAAGGTTTGCATATTCTTTTCTAAAGGGGATGTAAAAACTATTTTATTTGGTTGTTGGCTTGATTTCTCTAAAGTCCTGTGTGCTCTTGAATTTCTCTGGTCCACTTCACTTCTGTGTGTTTGAGTCAAATGAAATGTTTACTCATATAAGCAGAGGATGATATGGTCTTTAGTTTTGTTTATTTTCAGTGTGACTGTGATAAAGAAAGGAGAGGAACAAACACAGGATTTCAACACAGGAAGTCACACTCATAAATTTCCACTGTTTTTGGTACAGGTATAGGAGAAATACAGTTTGACAGCTTCCTTATACAAACCCATAATTAGGTAAAATTATACTTTGTTTCAAATCTCTTTATTTCCACTTTTCAAATATATCGACATCAAAGCTGTTTTCCTCTGAAAAGAGTCTAATATCAAAAAGGGTAAACCGGAGTCACTGATCATCAAATTGAGGTTACAAAGCAGAAAAGAGAGCTGTCAATCATCCTGCCACACACTTGTAGCATACACATGTCCAGTGCAGAGTGGCTTCGTTCACTATTTACCAAAGGGTTGACACTAAAAGCTTTTTGACAGCAGCAATGAACGACCACATACTATCATGAATGGCCTCCTCACTGCAGTTATTGTTTTCTCGTGCTGGTTGTTAAAGGGGTGGTTGACAGTTTCTAGCCTTGATTGTGTTTATGGAGCGCAGTCTATCATGTTTTAATGTGTAGTTTGTTGTTGTTTTTTAATGCTTTATTTTTCACATAATTAACCTTTATTCCACACTGCTCTGTCTAATTTCTTATTTTTAAAGTTCTTCCCTCAGAAATGTGCAACTGGCTCCGATTGGTTAGCTTGCCCAGTGTGTTGTGATTTGCTAAACTGCCTCTAGTGCATGTCTAAATGTCCCACCCCTCAGCGCATGTGCTCTGGTTGTATTGTAAACAGTATATTGCTTATCATTTTGAGTGCTATTGAGAGAATATTAACAAAGAGGAATGTGGAAGCATGACTCTTAATGACTCTTTATTTAAAACCTTCCACCTAATTCACAACACGTGCGTACGCACATGAGCTTGTTCTTAAACTTGTTCATCTGTAATTGAATTTGTAGTCTTCTAAAATGAGCGTCTGCGTGCACAAGGTTAATAATTTGCATAATATAATATGCCCAAACCAGCTCCATATAAGGGTTTTCCGCAAAGCGGCAGTCGTCCATAGAAAGACAATTATGGCACCAAGAAAAATAACTTTAACAAGAATGAATGTGAGGTTTGGCTGCCGGAGGTGGAAGCCAGAAAAAAATTGCTACTTAAAAGTTTATTCACTTGCGTAAACTGAACAGTCATTCTCAGCAAACATATCTGTGGGCTCTCTAAAGATGCAATCTCTCCTTAGAGCATGCATTGTAATGTCTTCAAGCAGTACCAAGTATGCCATGCCTTAAGGTGAGACACAATGGTTTCAGTTAATATAAGGATAGATCAGGGGATTGTTGTTTGGACCTCTAATTATATACATATTAGGGGTGGGCATTATTTTTTTTTTAATCTAGATTAATCTAGATTAATTTTGAAATTAATCTAGATTAAAATGGCTCATTTGAGATCTGTCAA
>JAUMHQ010000089.1:5047141-5057649 GCA_032361165.1 Enteromius paludinosus | reverse complement strand
TTGGTTGTTTGACATGTCAGTCAAACGGCCTTGTGGGCGGGCCTTGCCAAAGAAAGCGGCTATGAATTCCAGACCTTTAGCCATCAGTCTGAAGGTCTGGCTACGCGAGACTAGGTTAATCTTAGAATTATCAACCATATTCACTACCTGGTCTCATGGCATAAACTTACCTGGGTGCACTTTTTTAGCAAGAAACAAAATACGTACCAATAAGTGCATATCACTGCAGTCTCCAAAAGAAATGAACACTAGAGGCAGTAAATCTCTGCTTTTAAAACTTTTATTCCTTTTCACACAAATTTCAATGAATTTTTTCTGTGAAACTGCGGTGAAACGTGCAGTAAGGCATGTAAAAACATTGTTGCACCAAAAGTGCAGCGAGGTATTTTTATGAGACCAGTTTGCATATTTAATAATTACCTTCCTTAAATTGGACATTCATTCAGTATGTTTTAGTTATATTTTGCTTGCTTTTTTCATCTCAGAAGTTTTGAAGTATGATGTCTACTGGCCTGGACGCATGAAGTTTGTTTACTAACAGATGCCTCTTCACACTGAAGCTGTACTTTTCACTGCATCCGGAGATGCTTCGGGGAACACCTTTGTGCGTGATGTCTCTGAATCTGCTGTAATCATAATGTTAAAAAATATAAAATTTAGTACATTGAAACAATGATACAGCTTTTTTAATGTAAGTGGTTGTAAACCATTTATCGGAGCTACATTTAAAAAAAATAATGCTGAAAGTTAGATAACTAAATACATTTATTTAAATTCAGCTAAAATAAATTTATTAAAACCACTTACTGTTACAGTTTTGGTCTCATTGTCTATCTTTTTCCTTCTTTGGTCCTTCCTGTTCCTGTCCTCATTATGTGTTTATTAGTTAATTAGTCTCCAGTTGTGTTCCCCAGGTGTTTTCAGTTCTACCCATTATGTCCTTGTGTATATTTACCCTGCCTATCCTAATCTCTCTTGTCGGTCTTTTATGTTGTGTTAATGTATACTGTGTGTTCAAGATTGTTCACTACAACCATGTAACACTTAAAAAATAAATAAATAAATAAAAAAAGTTTTTTTAAAACAGAAATGTATTATTTTAAATGGTAATAATGTTTCACGGTATTACTGTTTTTTTTTTTTTTATTACATTTTTTTTTTTATCAAATAAATGCAGCATAAGAGGCATTTTTTCAAAACATAAAAAAACGGATCATTCTGAATAATGTAGCCTCTCTTCAAACATGGCTCATCCAAGCTGATACTTTTGACTTTTTAACCTTCTGAATTCAAATTTGGCAATTATAAGATTACAGAGATTTAACAAAAATAAAGAAAGTATAAAGTTTAGTTTAGCCATTAAAATAAATATGTCCTGAAGGTATAGAATTAGCTGAAAGACTGGACTTATCACAACATGAGCCTTTTCATAGTTTAGCTGCTCATTAAACCATTTAAAATTTTTCCCTAATTATTTGGTATTGTAATTATTCCATTCCATTTACTATTATAATTATTCCGTTCAATTTAACCTTCCTAATGAACACTGCATATTTGTTTTTGAATCATAGCATACTGCAGCACTTATGGGAACAACATTACACAATAAGTGTAGATTTGTTTCTGCACAGACCTTGCCTCTTGAAAGATTAAATAGGTGAAGTGTGGATGTTGTTTGGGAATACGGTTGCTGGGCTGGGTGTTTTCCTCGACAAGCTGTTACATGTGGCAAAAATGATAACGCTGTGTGAAGCCTCAGGGATTTCTGATTACTCACCACTCTCATTCTCTCCCACAGTGTCTCATTCACGCACACAGACACACACCCTTCACATTTACAATGCATGCAGATACTCGCTGAAACACACGTGCGTTTACAATTAAGTTTTGAGACAAAGGCATAGAAATACCTTTTTTAGTTGTAGTGTGTAACACATATTCTTCTGTTGTCTGAGAAGAATTGTCATTGAACTATGCTATCCAAAGGCAAGTTTCTGTGACAAAATGAAAGGAAGATTCCAGGTGTAGTGGTGAACTAAAGTTTAAGCTTCATTCTCATGCTAATTAGGAGGATTTCTCCACTGTTCCCCACCACACTTCTCAGGTTTGGTCAATCTTAAAATTATCAACCATATTCAAAACAGAATACGTACCAATAAGTACATATCACTGCAGTTTCCAAAAGAAATGAACCCTAGGGGCAGTAAATCTCTGCTTTTAAAACTTTTATTCCTTTTCACACAAATTTCAATGAATTTTTTCTGTGAAACGTGCAGTAAGGCATGTAAAATGTGCACTGAGGAATTTTATGAGACAAGTTTGCATATTTAATAATTACCTTCCTAAATTAGACATTCATTCAGTATGTTTTAGTTATATTATGCTTGCGTTTTTCATCTCAGAATTTTTTAAGTATGACGTCTACTGGCCTGGAAGCATGAAGTTTGTTTACCTACAGATGCCTCTTCACACTGAAGCTGTTCTGTTTTGTTTATTTTCATCAGTTTTTCTCCATATTACACACATTTATGTATGCATTCTTGGATTCGATCCAAACATATTTTTATAAAGTAAGAATTAGTAAATTAGGTAATCTGGACTGTTGCTTGGCATTATTTGGTCATGTGATCTCAATATCATGGCTACCTTGATTGGGAAACCTGGTCCATGTAAAATAACTTTTTACAGTTATAAGTTTTCATCTCTTTTGTGTAGGGCTGAATCATATAAGATTAGATATGATTAACCAGAAACATGTCAACCGGTGGAGTTTTCTACGGTTCAACACTCATATGCGTTGCTCTGCTACATGGTCACAAAAACCACAGCAGCCACGAAACCAAAAAACGGTTGCGCGCTCTTTTAAATTGCCCTTACCTTAACCTGCACTTTAAAAAGGAATAGATGAAATGCAATCAACAGCAAAAGAGAACTCATTTTGGTATATGTGTGCACTGTTTTGTCAAAAAGACTTTGCAAATATCCTTGTAAACCCAGTAATTTAGGCATAAGTGAAAGCATACAGCTGAGAAAGAAAGCACATTTCATTCCTGTAGTCTGTTATTGATGTTAGTCAAATAACAAAAGAGAGAAAATGTGTCACTGCTCTTGACTAAATCAATTTTATACAACATTTAATAACAAGATATATCTATGTAATTTACACAGTGAAGAATATTCAGTGTTTTATACGTTTGATATTGTGATGTACTAGCATTTCTTATATGTTTTATAGTAGTTTTTAGTTCTGTTGCTTATAATTAGTTTCATATTCTTTTTAAATCGCTGACTGTTTACTTGTTTTTTTTTTAGGCTAGTATTAGTTTTTTGTAATACTGAATTTTAATATCATGAAGACTCTATTCAAAGCAAAAATATCTACCTCACAATATATATCGTAATTGGGAAATAAAATTCATCACATTTTGATATGAGATATATGTCTCCTCTATACTTGTGAGCAGTATTTTTATCACTGTATTATAGATTTGGCAACTCATTTTATGGCTCTATTTAAAGGGATTGTTTGTACTTAACACCTTTATCAGCATCTCCTTCTCTATCCATCTTGCTTTCTTGCTTTTGTATTCTTTCTTTTCTCTGCCCCTCTCTCTGTTCACTTTGGGTCTGACCTGACACACTGCAGTCCTTCTAGACCTGCTGTTAATGGGGTCTTTCAGCAAACCACCCTGACTAGAACAAACAGACTCATTCATGTGTTTCCAAAATGCTAATGCGGCTGGTTCCTGACACATTTTCAAGGAGTTCCCATGTCATGGCATGGTGTAATTCCTCACATAGACAGTCATTAGTGCAGGCAGCCAGTGGCCAGCAAGGCCCTGACATAGACTGGCCCTAGTGGCCCCTGGTAAACAAGCACCTAAACACTTTTGGCAGAGACAAGAAAATGCAGCTCTATTTCTTAAGTGCTTGAAGGTTATATTGGTGCAGGGGGTTGTAGTAGTTGCTTTTAGTTGAGTACTCACTAAATGTTAATCTTGTGGTTAATCTGCATTAACCCTTTACGGTATGTTGTAACACACAATCTGCTCCTCTTCCTGGCTAGTCAGAGAAACTACATTAAACTGAATTGTTGAAAGGGCTGCAATAATATACTATTTTATGGTCTATATAGATATTTCTAAGACACCAAATGTATTTCTGGAATTTATATGAAGTTAATATATTTAGCAACTTATATATCAATTCCAAACTAGAATGACACTGCAAAAAAGGGAAATTTTATAGTTAATATGGCACAATTAATGCATTTATATTAATACATTTCAAATTATAGAATTCGCATATGCATGTGAGCACAATGATTATTTTAAATGTTCTAAATGTTTGAAGATATAATGTCATAAAATAATTATTTAATTCTTTAATTTAAATTACTCTGTGTAATAATGTGATAATTACAAAGACACAGCAAATAACACATTGAATTAAACATAAAATTTTTATATTCTTGCTATTAGAGCTAAAATGGGAAATTCTCTGGTTAAAGCATAATGCTTACCATATTAAAATATTTTATGTAACGAATTTATCGTTCTCTTCAGTGTTGTGGGGACACATCTGGTTTTAACTCTTGAGACTTGCGTGAATTTGATTGATAGGCAGTGGTTTCCTGTTTATCTGCTGCGGGGTTCTGTCATAACAGGTTGGTTGAAGATAATAATTAAAAAAATGTTTGGGGGTAAATCAACAGTGAAATGCTCAGCAAGTTGGGGCAGAATGCTGGAATCCAGATTTTTTATTTTTTTTTTTACAGCCGATGATCTTAATTCCATCACAGGACAAGAAGCTTTGAGTTCAAAGCTACCATCAAGTTTTTTTTGTTCTCTATCTATGCATACAATGCTCTTATCTGAAACACAGCAGCACCTAAGCATCTATTTGACAACACTAAACAGCTTCACTGGAACTCCTGGAGGACCCTATGAAAGGCTCATTCTTATCACCCGTACTTCTTTTACATTTGAACCCAAATTGTTTATGAGATCTGATTCTTGCCTCCTGATTCAGACAAAATATTCATTTCTCACTCATAGTCTTGTTTTGTGTACACGGACAGTGCAGGCCCATCAAATGAAGAAATAAAACTAAGAGTTTATTTTAAAGAGTTAGGTTTCATTACCTCAAGCCAGATCGGATATTTCTGCTTTCGCAGTTTGCATTCTTGTTTCTAAGTAACGTGTGTCTGTTGTCAAATCAAAGTATCTGGCCCATTATTTAAGTTCCATTCTTGTGATTCCTTCACATACTTATTGTTTTTTTAGAATCTACTGGTACTAAATGAAAACCGTAGTCTTATTCTGTTTATCTATCTATGTATGTAATCTGATGACTTTGCATAGCACTACATCTGATGCTAATTATATTTGGAAATAGTTCAAATCAGATTGTGGAATATTGTATCTGGACAACTTCCACCTTGTAGTGAATGTATCCTCAGGAAAGTGATCATTAAATGAAGTGTTGTTGGTTTTTTACGTGGATAGTTTGCCCAAAAATAAAAATGTAATGACAATTACATTTTTAATCCACACAATAATCCACACCACTCCAGTCTATCAATTAACATCTTGTGAAGTAGAAGACCCATGTCTTTTCATAATATCGTTTTCTCCATTAAAAAAGTCAATTGAATCAGTTGAAAAGCATCTGAATCAGCAGGGAAATATGCAAAAATCAAGCATCATTTTAAAGAGAAAACAGTCTAAATCAGTTCTAAACAAATATATGTTATTGACTTTTCAATGCAAAAAGCATTTTTATGTATTAAAGACTCATATTTTGTCCAAGTGCAATGGTTTGAATTAAAAGTTTGAACTATGCCTTCAACGGAGTGTCTATTTACACTAAGTGCAAACATCCCACCTTGTTGGCAGAGGCTATTTACACTAACTCCGCCCACCAGCGTATGATTGGGCTAGTCAACATTACAAAAGAAGGTCACTTGTCATCAGCTCCTGTGGTGCAGATGGTAAAATTTGTGTTGTGCTCAGTTTGATGCAATCAACCTGGGTCCGAATCTTCCCCTTTGGCGATTTTTTTCTTCTTCTCAAATTTCAAATCATATCATAAAAGCATTTATTTTCAATAAAAATTCAATAAGGCAGCATCCATTTAATAATTTGAATTAAAATGAAAAATTTGCACTTAGTCTTAATAGCCAACCCAGTCGAAATACGCATAAAATCTATTGATTCGTGTCTGGGTCACGAATATTTCGTTATTTTCGTAACTCCAGCACGAACGAAAATCTCTGATTCCATTGGATGCGTCAATTCGTGGTGGATTCAGGAAAGTCGAGTAAGAATCGTTCCCGCATCACGAAAAAAAACTTGTGCGACCGGGCTGTAATAGCATATCACAAAAAGAAACAAATAAAAAAAATTCTATTTTCACTTAAATAGCATCTATCGCTAAGAAAATAGGCTATTTTTTACAAATACCTGCTGCCTTCCTTTAAATAGTTCATCCGAATCTCTTAAAGCAAACCGTTTTGCCGTTTTGTGCGTTTGGGAAAGATCTACTGTATAATATCAATGTAATACATGTATTTTGCAGTAAGGATTTTATATTACCATACATTTAATTAACTAACATGATTTAACTTTCAGACTAAGCTTTGCCCTACCTCAGGGTAGTATCTCATTTTAGGTCTTTTTTTCGATAAACCAAGACTGAGTTTACAATATCTCTGCATCTTAATGTGGACTTCTGTACAATAGTATGGAAATATGGCAGTACTTGCATAAGAGAGACTTCCCCTCTCTGTCTGTGTGTTATTGAAATGATTAAAGCAGACAAGGTGCTGTGCAGGAGTGCTGACAGCCCAGGATGTTTCTGAATGGTAGCGAGATGAATGGGAGGTTCCGTCACTCTCTTCCTGTCTGTCCCAGATACTTCCCAACTTTCACTGCGTTGCTGTGAGGCACAGATTAAGAGCTCCTTCCCCTCCGCTCTCCTTCTTTCTCGCCCCCGTCATCTCTCTCCATCCTGCCATTCTAAATGACTGCTTGCTGATAGAAATGCTTGATGCATTTTAAGGAATTTTGCAGTTAGCATTAAAAATGCTGTGTTGACTAAACTGTATGCGAATGGAAAGATGTGCTAAAATGGCAGCAGGTCTGGCCATTCGGGAAATGTAACACATGAGTTAATATAGCAAAGTAACACAGAGCATTGGTGGCAGTTTTAATTGTACTGTGTTGGAACTGTAATGTAGCAGTTTTCAAAAGGGTTTGCATTAGTTTGCAAATTTATATTGGACGTGAATTGGTGAAAAGCACAATACTATGGTATTTAGAAGATGTTACTTAAAGTGTAAATACTTCTTTAAAACACAAAGATAAAGGTGTACCATGGCATTTTAATAGTACAGTATATGAACATGTTTTGTTTTGTCTTTTTTTAAAAAAACGTGTATATTTTGTAAGGTTTGATGCTGCATAAATTGCCCTGTAAAGGGACAAATAAAGATATTACAACAACATAAGTGTAGAAAAAGTCCTGAAAATGACTAGGACCATTTATAATTATTACATTCATATTTTGTTGATTGCATTTTTATTTAATATCTGTTTTCAGTTGTAATATAGGAAGTTGATGTTTATTCAATTGCAGTTACATAGATTTAATAAAAAAAAATTCATTTTATAAATGCGTTTGTAAATGGCATCTAAATATTTTCAGTTCTGTTGACTTTGAGCAGCCAGCAATTCAACGCAAAACACTCTGATAGTCACAAGTTATGTTTATCATTCAAGTGAACCAAAAATGACTGTAAGATCATCTCTCATGTCTTGTGTTATCTGGCATTGTTTTGTTCATGGTTTATGAGTATGAAGAAATGGCACTCAACCGTGTAGGCATCTGCATTTTGTTTTTCCGTTCCTATGCTTAAGATGAATTCTGTGAGTAATGCAGGTTCCAATGTTTTTCTTTTTTTTGCTTATAACAACTATTTCCCAATATAATAATAAAAAATAAACTTGATTTAAAATATTTAAATGTATCAATTATTATATATACCAATTATTAAATTGTTAAATATGAATTAATTATTATTATTCGCTTTTAATATACTTAAGTTTAGCTAAAAAAACAAAAAACAAATCTGTAACGTCGGTATTACTTATTTTTATTCGTTACTTTGCTGTGTTCTCTGCAATGTTATTATATTACATGTACAAGGACAGCAAGTAAGTGAGCCTAACATCTGGAAAATGTTCAATAATGAATGGATTTAGTGAATTGACTGGATAATGGGACACACCTCATGAAACTGGGATGTTTGGTCTCCTGTCCCGACATTTTAAACATTAACTCCATTATAAGATGAAGGAAGACATTAATGTCTTTGTACAAAGTCACATTGGTCATGTCAGACTGAATTAAAATGAATTAAATGGACCATTTTGTAAGCCACTATAGCTTATTGAAATTCAATGGTATTCTTTTGAAATGGGCTTTCTAGAACAGGATAGGTAGCCACACGCTTCCCATTGACTTGGCATGCCTCTGTGTTTGTTTAGCCCTGGAGTCACCTCCCTACTTCTGGTATTACTGGTTCCAGTTTTCCGTGAGCTGTCAGAGGTTTGTTGTAATGTACATGAGTGTTTGTGCTCCAGAGAGAGAAGTTCATGCTTGTTTGGTCTGACTGTATTGGTGCAGGTCAGAAGGACAATAGCGTCTGAGAGAACGAGGATATCCAAAGGTAACTGGGTCTGTCTGCTTTGCATCTTATGCATTTGGTTATTTTACTGTATTATACTGCTTACTATACAGAAAGTGTGTCTTTTGGGGTAATTTCTTCCTTTATGATCAGCATGCTATAAAACTTACGATATAGTATGATGGTGTAACTTTGGAATTTTAGTAGCAAACAAACACATTCTGATTGTAGCTACTAATGGGGGAAAGAATGTAAAAACTTGAAACTGAAAAATGCTTGGAAGCTGACATAGAAGTCATTTGCATGTTTCAACATGTAAATCGCATGTTTCATGCACATACTGTACACACATGTGTTTCAACACCGTTCTGTCTCAGAAGGAATGTTTGTAGATTTTGAGCTACCTGCAGGATTCGTGACTGATCTGCTTTGAAGATTGATGACAGTATCTGTAAGGTCTGATAATTAGTTTTGATTTGTTTGCATTTGAGTGCATACAGTAGCCTCAAAAGTATTTGAATATGTAATATAAAGGTTTTACATTGAGGAAATGTTACAGTAGTATATACTGTAACACTATATAATATATTTGTAAGCTTATTCGCTGCATCGTTGGACATTCATAAACAGCACTACTGTTCAAAGTTTGGGGTCAGTATGATTTAAACTTAAATTTATAATTTTATTCAGCAAGGATGCATTAAATTGCTTGAAATGACAGTAAAGACTTATAATATTACAAAAATTAAATCTGTTTTTGAGCAGCAAAGAAGCGTATTAGGATGATTTCTGAAGGATCATGGGACAATGAAGACTGGAGTAATCATAAATTTCACTTTTAAAATATGTTTAAATAGAAAACGGTTATTTTAAATTGCAACGATATGTCACATTCTTACTGTTTTTACTGTGTTTTTGATCAAATAAATGCAACCTTGGTGAGGAAACTAAAAAAAAAAAAAAAAAACTGCCCCCAATTTTAAATAGTAGTACACTTTTTTAATTGTAGCTTGTTCGTATATTGTATATTAGTGAGAAACAGACAGATGGGAATGTGTGTATGTGTTGTGACACGTCCAAAACCCTAAATGTTTTCACATGCGAAACCAGCCAACACAAATAACCACAACATGACGTATCTCACAAAATTGGTTACATATGTGACAGGTGTCCTAAAGTAACTCCAACACTGCGATTGTAAAACTTACACACAGGTCATCTGGGCTGACATACATGCTTCTAATTACAGGTGCTTTTGATGCTGTGGCATCTAGCATGAATGAGTGCAAGCCATGGCTTATTAATTGCCTTTCTAGTCCACTTGCTTTGTCTTTACTTCCTCTCTGGTATTTTTTAAGCTTTGTTAGTGTTGTCTAAATATTTTAACAATGTCGTAAAACCTCCGGTGTAATCATAAAGAGTTGAGTTTGTGGTAACGTGAATAATGATGAATTAACAAGTATGTTTGCTCTAGACAAAGGTCAAAAGGCAGCTGTCACAGCAGGCTGTGTTTTGTTTGCAGTGACACTGGCATGCTATGAACATGTTGAAGTTGACAAACCTTTGAAATTCGGGGGCAATGTAGGCTTTCTGGCCGCTTAATGAGGGACATGGCTTAATTTAGGAACATATGACTCCAATATGTAACGATCTTGAGCATCTGCTAATCATTAAATGCTGTCATGTTGAAGGCAACATCTATAAACCTCATAATGGTTTGAGGTTAAATTAGAGTAGATAAGATCTATCTATCTATCTATCTATCTATCTATCTATCTATCTATCTATCTATCTATCTATCTATAGATTATTAGCCATT
>JAUMHQ010000089.1:5029469-5040219 GCA_032361165.1 Enteromius paludinosus | reverse complement strand
ATTTTGGCGTGTTTGACACACATGCTTCAACAACCGGTCGAACAAAGACTGTTCCCATTAGCGTTTTCACGCAGCATCTCGTTCCCGCTTTTTCAGGGAACAGGGTTACAGTCAAGTAACCCGAGACGCTTTTGATGATAAACGTTACATGTTGTAGTTTGTAAAGAATGCTGGGAATAGAGAATTTGATTCTTTCCGTCAAGTCACTAAAGCAATAAATCAGTCCATCTCAAATGCTCACGTCTGAAAACAGAACAAAACATTACAAGTAAATGCAATAATATGCATATAGGTCCAATAATATCCAAAATTCTAAAGTGAGACATTTTTTTTTTAATTTATTATTATTAAAGGCATAGTTCATCCAAATAATTTAATTCCATCATCAATTATTCACCCTCAAGTTGTTCCAATCCTGTGTTATGAGATGACATGTAATAGTACGAAGAATGTTGGTAGCCAAAAAGTTTTTGGTAGCCATTCAGTATGGAAAAAAATAAAAATACAATGGAAGTCAATTGGGACCAGTAACCAGGGTTGCCAGGTTTCCACAGCAAAAGCCACCCAATAGACCTTTCTCACAACTTCCGTATTTTGCACTGGGAAATACGCAATTGCTGTGTAAACCTATTTCCGCCCCAGTATGTTCTAACATCGGTAACCAGGTAAACAACAAAGATAGCGCAAGCATTGAGCAAGAGTTGTCCCGTTAAGCATTTTCTCCCCCGTAGAAGTCTTTAATAAGGACCAGGGGAAACCAAACTTCTGTCAAATTTTATTCATAGTAAAGACTTGCCACTGTCAAAAAAACAAGCTCTTATTCCGTGTACAAAGTGAATAATATCACGTTTAAGTGTTCACCCCTATAGAAGTCCATTATAAGGAAACAGCTTAACATGGTTTAACATACTTTAACAATGACCAGGGAAAACCAAACATTTGTCAAATTTTATTCATAATAAAGACTTGCCACTGTCAAAAAAACAAGCTCTTATTCCACGTATAAAGTTTATAATATTACGTTAAACTGTGTTCTTATAATGGACTTCTATGAGGGAGAAAACACTTTATCTGTTGAATATGGACTCGTTCTTTTGACAGTAGTTCGTGATTATTACAAGGAAGGTTTGACGGCAGTTTGGGCTTCAGGTTTTAGGTGCCTAAGCCACGTTAAGCGTTTTAGAATGTCCCCGCTACGTACCTTGAAAGTTATGGATAAACTCTTCGTGGAAACATTTATGTCCTTTATCCAGTTTGTTCCACTTTGTGACGGAGTTTCCTCAACGACTCTTGTCAAGTCGGCAAAGGTGAACTTTGGCAAACCATTTTTTTATGTTAATTATTAGACAAGAAAATAAAAGGGAAAAAATATATATATTTTTTGTTTTCTTAAATATATAAATACATATAAAATTCCTTAAAACATGCGGGATGTATTTACTCGAGAAGAAAAATATTAGATTAGGAGTAATCTAATGTAATATAATCAGATTTGAGGGATATAACAATATACTTGAATTATCTGTTTAAATTAATTTTTTAATCCCCATTGGCAAGTATATATATATTTTCCTTGTCATAAGCACAAACCTCTCTAAATTTCATTAACATTTTGTGAAGGAAAGACTTACTATGTAAATTTTCTTTTCAAGTAAATGTGCCTTGTTTTTAGATATTCATCCTAGAAAGCAAGACAGTTGATTAAAAAAGCAATGAGCGTTATTATTGTACATGTCTTCACTTCTTGAGCTGAAGAGGCGGCTTAATCATGTTGAGAGGAACAAGAATGTCTGAGCATTCAAAGCTCTACCCATGATGCCTGTTATCTGCTGTGCAGTCTGTCAGATGGGTCTGTTTCTGGGCGGTTTGGATGGTTGCCCTCTCAGATGTCCTGTTTCTTATGTTAATCTGACCCTCCTCTCTGTATTGTGCTCAGATCTTCGACACATTGAGCAGAATGAGAGGGTGTCCATGGGCCTCAATGGGAATCTGTACTTCTCTAATACAGTGGTGGAAGATACCCACGATGACTACTGCTGTTTTGCCTCCTTTTCCAAGATACGCACAATTGTTCAGAAACCCCGTATGGTCCTGAGGGTCAAGCCAAGTATGTGACAGGAATCTCATACTAATGATAGCATTTAAAGCAAATGAAACAGAACGTTGTTTTTTATTTATAGGGTTGGGGTCGGTAAGATCTTGCAGTGTTTTTAAAAGAAGTCACTTTTGATTCATTCATAGCGTCCCTTCTGAATAAAAGTATTCATTTCTTAAATATTCTTACCGACCCCAAACTGTTCAATTGAAGCACGTAGCGTGTGTTTATACATGTTTTCACAACTAACCTAGTAATCACTGTATCAATGAAGACCTGTTATGCTGGTTTTGGGTGACGTAGGACACATTCTTGCTTTCATAAACAGCTGGACAAAAGCAGAATGTGGCAATACTGTTTTTAAAAGTATTGATGCAACGTCTTGAAAAAAGTAGCCCGTATGATACTTAAAAAACTGAGATGCACAACAACGGCTAAATAAAATATACATAGTTTAACAATTACACTTGTTTTCGTAATCTAATATGTTGAGCTATACATTGTTGAACATATTAGATTACTTTTTAAAAGCAGTGCTTAAATAGCTGTAGTGAAGATTCATTTAAGTGAATGCATTTTACAGACGCTGCCTGGTTTAGTGTACCGTCAGCATGCTGTATTTTAGCAGTAAATAGCAATAATTTAGCAGTAATCCTCTTTAAAGTCAACATGACATTAAAATGGACTCTGTTTACTTTTTGCAACTTGCAAAAGTTGCATTTTATTTTAAGCGTGTTCATGCATTAAGTGTACACATGCATGCTGTGTGTACTCTATACATGCTGTTTATTACTATTTAAATGTGCTAAAAATTCAAACAGATTTCTTTCTTTTTTATATATATTCAGGGCAGGGGGATGATGGCATCACAAGTGGTGAGTCACATGGCAAAGAGTAACATATCTTATAAAATACGCAAAAAATGTGGCTTTTGGTTCAGTAATTATTATCAAACAGCTACTTCTGGAGTTCAGACTGTGAGATTTTCTTTAGTGTGAAATTTGAATTATTATATATTTATATAAATGAGACAAATTAACTTCTTACTGTATCTTGATTTTTTTTTTTTAAATTTCAGACTCAAGTTTGTTCTTGTTCCGACATGAAAGTGTGTTTCTATTTTTACCCATGCTGGTGCAATTTACCATCATTTCTCCCCCATTCAGTTCAGAAGAGGAAGCCGAACATTTTGGTGCCCTTGAGTCATTCAACGACATACCTAAAAAAAGGAGAAGAGCTGGAGCTGGAGTGTATCGCAGAAGGACTGTGAGTTCACTTGCTGGGTTTATAAACGCTACGCATTCCCACTGACAGAGAGAGTGACAGTGCTTTGTTTTGGTCTTTTCTTAGTCCTACACCGGAGGTAGAATGGATCAAGATGTGGGACAACTTACCGAATCGTACACAAATCAACAACTACGGAAAGCTTCTGACTATACCAAACGTCACACATCAGGATGAAGGGAAATACATGTGCAAAGCCAAAAATGATCTTGGTGAAGCTGTGCATCATTTCCAAGTTGATGTTGAGGGTATACAAACGTTTACTTAAGCCTGGATTTTATCTGACGATTCCCATTTATTCTAGTTATTAAATCTGTTTGACAAGAATAATAACACTTCAAGATTCCATTTGTCAACATTATTTACACATCCTACATGAACTGACAATAAAATACGTTCTAAAGCATTTATTAATCTTAGTTCGAATTAATTTCAGCATTTTCTAATTATTATTACACTGAATATTATTCAATGACCTGAGATAACGCTGGCTAACAATAAATAATTGTATTTTTGATAACTAACGTTAAGACAGATTAAAAATGCTGTGTCAGACATCGCTCATTGTTAGGTAATTGCTACAGTATGGACATTCATTAACTGAGCTTATTGTAAAGTCATTTATAGAACGTTTTGGGAAATGCAAATAGTTTTTTTTATTTAGTCTCAAATAAATTATTGTAATATCATCCAGTATTGACAACAAAATATAAACAGCCCATTTAAATGTTTTCATATGAAGCGTATATATAATTCTCACTACCATACATATTTCTGTTAGTAGCTACAAAGCAAAAATGAATGCCTAACATGTTTTACAAGATTTGAAGTCATGCCATTTATAAACACTGGGGGGCAGTATTGCTCTAGATAGAAAGTTGCTTTAATACATTCAATTCATATGTTGTGTGTCTCAGAGCTGCCCAGCTGGCAGGAGGAGCCAGTGAAGAGTCAGTTAGCAGAGATAGGATCTGACATCCACATCAAGTGTTCTGCTAGAGGAAAACCACAACCCACAATCACCTGGAAGAGAAATGGCCAGCCTCTTGATGGTGTGTTAAACCCTTCCACTCCCACCCTTATCATGCCCATTTGACTGAATTTGTCGGCTCAAAGCCACTGCCAAATGTGCAATTACTAGCTGAGAGAACAGTCTGTTGTTCCTTTCCGTTAGATTTTGTAAACAGCAGCGAATATGTGGCCACCTCTGTGTTTGTGCACAATTTATATGCTCTGGTAAAATTATAAATCAGCAGCAGATTAAAAAATCAATGATATATCTTCTAAAAGTGTACCCGAGACGTTTATTGCTGCTATATGATGTGAAATATTACAATATAGGCATGCTGGAACAAATTCTCAGAGTGGATTTATTTTTAAAAATCAGTTCATGTGAAGATGCATAATTAGCTAGTCTTGGCTTAGCTAGTCATTTTCACTGTTATTAATTGCTGCTCGTTAGAGTTTTGTGATTCCATGTGAACACTAAATTTTTTTAATGTGAAAACTACTATTTTAAAAGTATTTCTGCATTCAATTGTTGACATTTATATGGGTACAAAAGATTTCATTTAATGTTAATATTAAGAAATGTTTCTTGAGCAGTAAATCATCATATTAGAATGATTAATAATTGTACAGAAAATCCAGCTTTACGTAACAGGGATAAAATACTTAAAAAATATATTTTCAAATAGAAAAGAGTTATTTAAAATGTTAAAAATATTTCACAATATTACTGTATTTCTCAATTTAAATAAATGCAGTCTTGGTAAGCAAAAAAGACCATTCAAATTCATTACAAGTCATAAAGACCCCAAACTTGTGAACTTGTTCTATGTAAGTGACAGCTAACCCCAGTCTCTCCTAAAGACTTTGGAAGCCAATTCAGGTTTGTTTTCTCCCCAGATTTTCCTTCAACCAATTACAAAGTGCTCGATGGCCGAATAATCATCCTCAGATCGGAGCAAAAAGACACAGCCGTGTACCAGTGTGAGGCCACCAACAGGCATGGGTCGCTTCTCGTCAACACTAACGTGCTTGTCATGAGTGAGTACTTCACTTACCTGTGTAAACTGGAAGAAGATGAATATCATATTGTGCAATAATAGGTCAGCGCTACTGATGTGCAACCCACCTAATTTACATGTATCAATAAATCATAGCACCAGAAGAGAGGCTTGTGGTCCTCATTGAAGTTTTCTTTCCTTTGATTATGATACGATGCTCTTGCTGACATGTAATGGCTTAAGGGTTAAGCAGCTGTTGCTTCGTAATTGACGTAGAAGAAAAACGTGAAACGCGTGCACGAGTGTGTGTCTATGAACTACTCCGGTCACTGTTTTCTCTGTTTGTAGCTGGCAGAAGAAGAGAGCTCTTTTATATGCTAATAGCTTTTTTACAGTTTAATTGTGATTTTGGGAGTGTGCCTTGGTTTCAAACTACAGCGCAGAAAGTGAGCCATATGCTGTGCTGGCTGTTTGATGTTTGCCTGTGTGCACGAATGTTTTGACTAATGGTCTGCCTTTCCCTCAGATCATCCCCCTTTGATTCTGACGCCGAATTATCTGGAGTACGCGACCATGTTAGGCAAGAGTGTGATTATGGACTGCAAAGTCTTTAGTTCACCACCTGCCAGCATTAACTGGTGAGTTTGGCAACAAGCGTTGCGATTTTAACATCGCGTCATAACCATGCACAGCATGATAAGGCACAAGAGAGGTGTCTCTTTTCTGTTAATTTGAGTTTTGGTCTGCAGTTTGTTATTTGTACACACCGAAATCTCATTGGTCTGAAGTAATGTATTCATGTATATTAAACATCAAACTAGGATGAGGAGAGACTAACTGTTAACGAATGAAAGATTATGAGACAAATTAAATGTAAACTTTGAGAAGCATGCCTTCTGGTAAAGAAGTTCTGGAAATGCAAGATACAGAATGTAGTTTTATGCTCTTTGGCATAGGGAAAGAGCGTGTGCGGACAGAGATAGAGACTCTGATTGGCTTTTTTGTGCTTCGTTGTGTTGCGTAACGCGCCCTTTTAATAGGAGTCTTGTCCCATCATGCCTGGTTAGGACACGGTGCATGAGTGTTGAGTTATGAGTCATGTAAGTTATGATACTTATCTGTCAATAAAATACTTAGGCCTATATTTAAGATTTATGTGATTTCAAATTCCCATTGATTTGAATTAAATTGTTTTAATCTAAAGTAAACATATTTTGATGTATATTTGCCAGTTCAGATCAACTGAATGTGTTTTTAAATGCACAGTAACAAGGTTTATACGATTATCATTGCCAAATCATAAATAAAAAATGCATATGTAAGCTAATTACATAAAATTAAACTGAATCTTGCCTGTCCCATGGCTAACCATATTTAAAGTGTTTAGGTTTAAAAGTAAAAAAAAAAAAATATATTATTATTTAATAAGAAAATGTTTAAAATAATGACTTAAATAATAACAATAATAATATTGATAACAACAATAAAAGTAAAAAAAAAACTATGACATGATTAATTGTTTAAATGTTTTTTTAATAAATCCAAATATTTCTATATCGCTGCCGACAAGGCTAATAAAAAAAAAAAAATAATAATTAGCTTTTTAATTAGCTTACAAAACACATAATAAAAACACATCATTTGCTGTCATAATTGTACAGTAAATCTAGTTAAACATTCTTATATTGTATTTCTTAAATGACATTTTAATGATCATTTTATTAGAATTACACTAAATGATTCTGATGGTGTTTAGCATGGTTTTGCTGTAGCTGGTCTTCAGATCATGGGTGAATGAGAGTTGTTGGGCACAGAGTGTCTGATAACAGCGTTACAGAGACCCACCAGGGTCAAGTGAATTAAGTGAAGGGGCAAAACATTGAGAAAAGACACTGCAAGATCTATAGGACATTTGAAATATCTGTTCTCTCTAGGGGATCCTGCTTTTGCACTCATATTTATATTCTTTTCTTCTTTGAAAAGTTTCCTTTCAAAAACCTTTGGTCGATTTTGAAAGTCATGGTAAAAAGAGGGGCAGAAAAAAAAACAAAAAAACGAGGCTACACTGGATTCAGTTTTATCAACAGAGAATCTGTAGTCATTTCAGTAAAGGCCCTTCCCATGGGCCTCTATTTCTGAAGAACTCTGAAGGGTTCAATGTTTGTTTTGCAGGAGTAGAGAAGACCCAGAGGGCTCTCTAGATGGAGAGAGATATTCTCTCCTGAAGAATGGCTCCCTGCTGATTCACAAAGTCGAGATGGAAGATATGGGCCAGTACAAATGTTTGGCAAACAACTCCGAAGGCACCGCAAGCCTCACCACTGAACTTTTCATTAAAGGTTAGCCACCTTCATTAAACGAAAAGCTTTCTGCTTCTTGATCATTACCGAAACCAAAGGTCTTCTGTTGATAGATTCAACGAGGATTGTTGAACCTCCTCAAGACATGAAGGTCAAAAGAGGATCAAAGGCGGAGCTGGAGTGCCAGGTGGAGTGCGATCCCACCCTCAGAAGAGAGCTGGAGATCCTGTGGATGAAAGATGGGATGAATATCTTCTCAAACCTCTCTGAAGGGTGGGTGACCTGTTTTCCCTGAGTAGTAGGATGAGACGGATTGTCCTTAATGTTTCAACTTTAAATTCATTGAAGCCATTTAAGTAAATCCTGGTTTCAAAAATGCTGTCAAAACAGGAAGGATTAGCACGAGCTATGACATTTTTGAAGTGCAGACTGAGTTTTATCAGTGCTGGAATCATGGATTAAGTACTTACACTTTGTAGTCGTGTAACAGAGCTGAGCTAGATGTAATTGTAAGCTTTTATCAGTAATAGTTAAGCTCTTGTGGGTGAAATGGTCTCTTCTGAAAATCAAAAGGTACTCCAGCTAATGAGCAGGAGCTTTAACCTCTTTTCTACTGGCTGGAATATGATGGCCAACAGGATCTTTTGTGTAAATGCACTGTGTTTTGTTGTTGTGACTGCTAGTTATTTGCTTCCAGACAAATTATGTTTGCATCTCTACCTCAGGTCAACAATTAGCAGGCTATGATGTGCTGCAGATCAGTTCCAGCTGAACCACAAATAATTTTTTATTCATTAAAAAAAATTGGAGACAAACATTTAGTAAACATAAAAAAGATACGCATTGATTGTCATGACAACATTTAACGCAGCTCTCATTTGGCATTTCAAACATAACCAAAAGCCATAGAGCCGCCTGTGACAATTTGTCTATACCGTCCTGAGACAAACTAGATCACTTCCATTATAATCAATGGAGCTCTCTGCACTGTAAGTGGTGGCTACATTCGATGGATGCCTGGTTTCTATTTTTGTAAGGCTGCATAGCAACTTCATCCACTTTATTTTTCCGGTCTGCCTGGAAATTTGGGAATTGATTGCTTTGAGTTTTGCTTTGAAGTTCATCTCTGATTCATAGTCAATAAGACTTGTAAAATATCAGGTTATTTGACCTTTTGTGATGGAAAAAAATGTTTGATCAGGTTGTTGAATGTAGGTTGGAGTCATGTGGTGCGACTCCCACAGAACCTACAGAATATTTGTTAATTGATCATTTATAATATTTATAAAAAATATTGAATCGAAAACAATGATTGTACTCTGAGATTCGAAGGTGTAGGGAAAATATAAAAAAAAAATTGATACTTGGTTACGTACGTTTTTAAAAGTTTTAAGACAGAGAATACATTTCTAAGAACTTAGCACATCCTTTTTTTCTTCATCCTGAACACTCTTATTTGTCAGTGACACATTGTTTCTTGCCTTGTTTTACCATTGATTATTGCTGCCAACATAGAAAGTTGCAATACATATTCCTGGAAGGCACATAGCTTATTTAATTCAAGATCTGAAACTGTAAAACACATTTAGAGATTTGGAACTACATGAACAATGCATTTGTCTGAGTCTGATGTCTCATTAATGAATTAATGAATTTTAATTGTAACATTTTATCAATCAACTACCAACTGACTGTTATTTTATAGTGTACCATGTTTGGGTTGTTTGCAGATATATTACAGATGATGGAGTTCTCAAGATTGTCAATGTGAGCCACAGTGATCAAGGGAACTACACCTGCATTGTTCAAACATCACTTGACCAAGATACAGCTTCTGCATACATAACTGTGTTAGGTACGATTGAAGGACCTTTTGAGACCAGAATGAATACCAACTAGACTGTGTTATTGTGGTTTAATACCATAGAAGTCAATGGGACCATAAACGTTTTAACTTCCAGCATTCTTCAAAATACAGTGGGTACGGAAAGTATTCAGACACTCTAAAAATTTTCACTCTTTGTTATATTGCAGCCATTTGCTAAAATCATTTAAGTTCATTTTTTTTCCTCATTAATGTACTCACAGCACCCCATATTGACAGAAAAACACAATTGTTGACATTTTTGCAGATTTATTAAAAAAGAAAAATTACTGTGATATATATTTAACTCAGTTGCTGTCCATTTCTTCTGATCATCCTTGAGATGGTTCTACACCTTCATTTGAGTCCAGCTGTGTTTGATTATACTAATTGGACTTGATTAGGAAAGCCACAAACCTGTCTATATAAGACCTTGCAGCTCACAATGCATGTCAGAGCAAATGAGAATCATGAGGGCAAAGGAACTCCCTGAAGAGCTCAGAGACAGAGTTGTGGCAAGGCAGAGATATGGCCAAGGTTACAAAAAGAAATAAGATTATCTGGTCTGATGAGATAGAACTTTTTGGCCTTAGTTCTAAGCGGTATGTGTGGAGAAAACCAGTCACTGCTCATCATCTGTCCAATACACTCCCAACAGTGAAGTATGGTGGTGGCAGCATGACGCTGTGGGGGTGTTTTTCAGCTGCAGGGACAGAACGACTGGTGGCAATTGAGGGAAAGATGAATGCGGCCAAGTAAAGGAATATCCTGGACCAAAACCTTCTCCAGAGTGCTCATGACCTCAGACTGGGACGAAGGTTTACCTTCCAACAAGACAATGACCCTAAGCACACAGCTAAAATAATGAAGGAGTGGCTTCACTCCGTGACTGTTCTTGAATGGCCCAGGCAGAGCCTTGACTTAAACCCAATTGAGCATCTCTGGAGAGACCTAAAAATTAGTGTCTCGAAGCGGATCCGCCAATCTGTTTGCGCGATTTGTCAGTAAAGCCGGTCCTGTAATTCCATCAGGTGCGTGATTTCACATTGAGCCGTATATACTACACACAGCCGTTGTTCACTGATGAGCTGCGCAAATCCATGCTGATAATGAACATATTTTTGCACAGCTCGTCAGTGAACAACGGCTGTGTGTAGTATATACAGCTCAGTGTGAAATCACGCACCTGAAGGCATTT
>JAUMHQ010000089.1:4996127-5006403 GCA_032361165.1 Enteromius paludinosus | reverse complement strand
CCCCGCCCCCCAGGCCCCCCCTGTCCCCCCCGGGATTTACGCCCATGATCACTTGCTCACTAGTGGATTCTCTGCAGTGAATGGGTGACGTCAGAATGATGGATTTGTTTCTTACGAAAATACATACTTGATTGACTGGATAATTATTTGTGGGTTATTGAGATGTTTTTTCAGTTGTTTGGACTCTCGTTCTGACGGCACCCACTCACAGCAAAATAAACTTTTATTTGGTGAGGAAGGGATGTGTAATAGGCTACAGAATTACTCCAAATTAGTTTTCATGAAAAAGCAAACATTATGGATGGCCTGAGGACATTTTCAGTAAATTTTAATTTTGGGTGAACTATTCCTTTAAGTATTTGCTGCGGATTTTCACAGAGCTAACAAATTAACAAATACTAAAGTTGCCAAAATGTATTTGGCTAATTAAAAATCCTCAACAGCAAGGGGCTGGATAGACGAGCCAATATTCCATTTTAATGTGGTCACTCTTAACGGGACCTAATGAGATCTGACGATTACAAGAAAAAGAGTTTCCTTCAAAGTGCCTCACTAATGAGAGAGGAAAACCTTATGCTACGATGTATCCTACAATGAGATGTGAGTGTTCAAGTCTGAATGCATGCAGGCTTTTTTGATATTTCATGCAGCGTTTGCAGATAACATTCATTAAAAATGCATGAAGGCATCAATAAACACGATCATTTGCATATGACGCAAAGCACAACTTTTGATCATTATATATTTGGTTTATTTGACATGGCTGAGGTTAGCAAGGTAAATGGGGAAATGCAAGCAGAAAATAAAACAGAATGCAAAATTGCACGCACAAACAAAACAGAAAAGACAAATGGTCAAATAAATAATTCTTGTATGACTAAAGAACTATAATGTGGATTTTTAGTGTCTCCAGAATGCTGACTTTGGATTAGTTTATTTATTTATATTTTTATGAGTTTACATTACTTTCGAAATGCTCTCCCTTTCAGGATTAGCATTCATTATTTTAACACTTTTACGTTGTGGTGTAGTTTTCTAGATTCTGACTAGCAACCTTTGGGTTCAGAATAGTTATAGAATAATTTGTTAAATATTGGAGAAATGTCACGATGATCAGAGGAGGGAAAGGAAAACAGCAAAGCTGAGATTTAATCAAAAAGATTAATAACAGATTGGCCGGCTGTGTATAAATCTACTGCACTCCAGCAGTTTTAATAGGATCAGAGACGTGGGGATTCACTGCTTGTAATGTTGAGGTAGAATAAAATGCTGTTAATTGCACCACTGTCACCCATTAAAATGCAGTAATGGGGTCTGTACAATCTTCCCCGCAAAGCTCTCTCCGTCAAAAAGCATTTACCTTTGAAACACAGCCTTTATGGTCTCACAATAACACATGTGAATGATTCAGTCCTCTGTCTGGCACTGAAATGCCCACATGCAATGTCTTAGCCGTTCAAAACTCATCCACTGGACATGTTTTTCCTCTTATACAATGCTCCACTTGATCTACCACATTTTTAGAGCATTGCATTGTACAGTTTGTCAGAAAGGCAAATAAAGTGATACTCCTGTGTACAGATGTTAAACATTGTGTGCACCATGCTTTATGCAATTACTTTTGAATTTTGAACTTGTGTAAGTTGATATATTACAATTTTAATATGTTCTGATCAAGCAATGGTTATTATTGTAACTAAACTGAAAAATAAAATAATAATTTACTGAAATAAATATTTAAAAACAAAGTTTAGTTTAACTACAGTACGGTTTTAATTTTAAGTACTAAAATAAATAAAACTTAATTTAAACTATATTTTAAATAAGTAAATTAATTAATTAATAATGTCAAAAAACACAAAATATATTAAAACTTTAAAATTAAAATAAATTAATTAATTAATTAATTAATTCAATACAAATTAAATTAAAATTATATAAATGATATAAAAATCTAATTCAAAATATCACCATAAATTAGCACATCAATGATATTAACATAACAGTGCACGTCAATCAGGATCAAGCTCTATTGCTTATTACTTTTAGCAATTATATAATTATATCTATATCTATTATTATCTATTATTTACACAATAGAAAATAAGGAAAATACAAGGATTAACAGAATGGAATTAAAGAGCTAAAATCTCATGAAAATATGTATTTCTGTGCACTTTCACTCCTGTGGACACAGGGAGAACACAGGATAAATCCAGAGCATTGACCAGCGACTAACACAAAGACAACCGGAACTTAAGTACACGTAATAATGGGCGGAGACAACAATCAGTTACTGGGGCAACACATAAGGTGGGCGGAGACAGGGAGCACAGGTGACAGAACATACATGGAGTGGAAAAACACAACATACAACCAGGAGGCTGGAAGTGTCATCCTCTAAGTTCGACTGGCACTTCCAGCAGATCATTACAGAATCAATCTTTTTGAAACTGAAGGTTTGTTTTTCATTGATCAGGTGTACAGTTGTACGATTACATTTTTTAAAATCTTGAAATATTATTTCTGTGTTTTGTATCCCTCTGTGTTGAGTTTGTTTAACTTTTCAGTTTAGAATATAAATTAGCCTTTACATCTGCTTTATAAATGCTTTACAACGTGTAAATAGTCCTCACTGTAGATGAGCTCACAAAAACAGATGTCTGGCAACTAGTAAATGCTTTATAATTACCTGACTTAATCATGAATTGCAGCAGGAACAAGTGTTAATAAAGCATTTATTAACACACTGAACAATATTTATCATGTGTCTAAATAATAAGATTTATTAATGTAAATTTACATAATTTGTAAATTATTTACTTTGACTTTCTAAATGGTCTTGTGAAACACAGACTACTCCTAAATACCTGGTTTGAAAATAACGCAATAATGAAAATAAATTATTTTGAAAGCTAATCATTAATAAAGTATGAAAATACAATTATCAAACATTATTATAATTCCTTTTTATAAACAATTATAGCATATTTGGCATGCTGTCCAGGGAGCGAGCCGGGAGGCCTAGTTGAGCCCTAGTTGATTGAACCCTAGCGAGGGCTGAGCTCGGCATCTGGCTCAAACTCCCCTCACCCCCCTGGTAAGAAGGGGTGGAGGAGGGATGAATAACTATATGTGGAAAGGAAGGAAACGGGCTTATTTAAGGGGAAGGCTTATGGATTTGTTTGGACTAGATAATGATTATATTGATTAGGAAAAGCGGTTCCAGCTGCGGCTAATCATGTGTCAGCGCTCCTCCCGAAACTTGTTTATCAACAGCAGTTAAATTTAGCAGTCCTTCTCAATATAATATTATCATGTCTTCCAGTGAAGACTAATAAACTAAACCACGGAGATTTCTAAAAATCTGTAGAACTACTCATAAGGAAACGTTATACAACAGTTCCTTTTAGTTCTTAACATTAACATTCTGTTTGTATCACTGCAGTTATTTCTTGAAAATATAAAAAATCATGTAAAGGGCTCTGTGTTAATACCTCAGATTCAAATATTGTATGTTCTATACAGCTACAGTACTTAGGAATTCCCGTGTAATCCTGAATATTCAATTATTGCTTGATGGAGGAACCACAAAAGTTTATTTGGTGAGATTCTCTGGTTATCTACTTCAAACCTGTGCGAGGCGATAAGGAAAACATTACAGTAATGACACACTGTTACCAAAATACGGTACCTAGAAAGAACAAATCTCCTTATGGCAGGTTGACTCATTAAAATGAGTCACTGGGAATCTGTCTCTGCACACACGCTACTAACAAAGCACATTAAAATATGCCACATTTACTAAGGAAAGACATTTTTTGCATCATGCTTGCAACATCAATAGACTGTAGCACGATCACTCCAAACCTGCCTTTTTACAAAGAATTGCTTATTTATTTACTATCGATCCATCTTTTTGACTTTTGCAACCATGCTCTACTAATGAACCCAAAACCTCCCCCTTAAGTCCAAAACACACTGCACGATTTTAGACGTTCTTTAGAATCACTGCTCTAATAAATTTGGCTAGGACATGTGTGTAGACTGTACGAATATGACACCTATTGTCTTGTACACTACAACACACATTACTAGTAGGAATAGCATGTTCTAGTGGTAAACAAAAAGACCAATATGAATCAAACTGTAGTAGTTATAATTTTCTGTGTGCTGAAAAAAAGTGGAAGCAGCAAAAGAGGACGAGATGAGAGCTTGAGTTATGCAGTTTTATGTCACGTTGATTTCCTGTTGCGTTTTGATCGGTTGGTCAGTAAGCGTGGATCGTACCAGTAAACACACTGTGTGATGATCGTGCTGTACTTCTGACACAAAACTATCGTAGGCTAACATTGGCTGCAAAACCAGGACAATGGTCATCTTTGAACCTCTCTGTAACGTATTGCCGGCGATCACTCTTCAGCGGAGGAGACGAAGACTCGGAAGCGGAGATTAATCATGAAGGACATTTATTTAAGCAAACACAGAGAGCTGAACGAGACATACACGCTCAAGCAACATTAACGACTGACAAAGATACAGGACATTGGGCATGGTTAAATACACAGACAATCAAGGACATAACACCGGACACCTGGACTACACAGCCGGTGGAGGATGAAACACTAATGGCAGGGGTGGAGTTACAGGTTAGTAAGAGCACATGAGGAGAATGAAATGAAAACAAACACACGGGAACACATGGCATGAGATAACAGCATAAACACAGGCACATGGACACATGACAGCGTGACAGAGCGGCTTCCAGATGCTCCAAGCTTTGGAGCATCTGCAGACGGCAGAGAAGTCCACTTGGGTGGCGCTGACGGCAGAGAAGCCCACTAGGGCGGATCAGATGGAGAGGACGCCCTCCAGGGCGGAGCAGACGGTGGGGAAGCCAACTTGGGCTGACCAGATAGCGGAGGTGCCCTCCAGGGCAGACCAGACAGCGGAGATCGGACTGTACAGAGGAGCACAAACAGGTTGTGGTGGCCTCTTCGGACGAGTTCATACCTGCATCCGACTCGGGGTGAGTAGTCCCGGCAGCCGGGACCGGTTCGGGTGAGAGGGTGACAGCTCCAGGGCCTGGTTCAGTGGTAAGCAGTGGTTTGAAGTTGTGACTTATGGGCTCAGAAACCTACCTGGAAAGCAGCATTAGGTTCCTGTTGTTTCATCTTGTTGCATATTGTTAGTGCTAATGTTAATGTGTGTCAACATTCTTTCTTCTGTGTGGATTTACCTTTGTGTGTGGATTAATTAAAGATTGTTAAACCTTCATCATCATCTTCATGTGTGTTCATGGACACAGTAAATGTCACAGAGTCATTTGGATTACTTGTGGATTATTGTGATGTTCCAGGCTCATTTAAAGCATATGCCTCTAAATATATTTCTGCAACAGACTTATTACTGTACATACCTTACTGTACGTTTCACGGCATGTTTTTGTTACATTGATATTTTTTTGTTTGTTTTTAGTACATTACTTCAGGTACATGTTGCGGTGGTTCCAACCTGAACGGCAATTCATACTTACTTACTTACTGAATTTGTACGAATTCAATTGGAAACTGCAGTGATTTTGTAGTAAGTCTGTTGAGTTTTGCAGAAATGTTGGTGGAGGCATGTATTTCCAGTGTGTTGGCCTTTTTATTAGTTGTTTGGAATCTCGTTCTGACGGCACCCATTGACTGCAGAGGATCCATTGGTGAGCAAGTAATGTAATATTTAATTCCTGCAAATATGTTTCAATGGACAAACAAACTCAATCTACATTTTGCATGCAAATGTTCATTTATTTGGTAACTTTTGAAGCTCATAGGGCTTCCCAGATTTAGGTTTGTAAACCCCTAATGGTTTATGAGGGACTGAAAGGGGTTCACAAGTTTAAGAAGTTAATAATTCATTAAATGTATGTGAGGCCATGATGTAAACATTCTCAGTTGTATGACGATCACCTAACATTTACATTCACCTGACTGACTGCTGCTTGTGCTAGTTATTCTGTTCATTCTTTAGAGCTGCTGAGCTCTGGTTAAATCAAGCAGCATGAGAGAAAACCAGACATGTGGGCTGCAAAAAAAGCGTTTTGAAGAAGCGTGCCATTCTCTCTCTGATTCTGCTGTATCGTGAGGCATTTCTGAAAAGCTTTTAGTGATGATCAACCCACTGAAGCTATTTATTCACAGTGCCATTTGCTGAAGGCGTCTATTTGAATACACTATACATTTTCATAACTGTCTGTACTGTAGTTGAGCATCAGTGTAGACCAGCATTAGTCCCTGATGTAACTTACAGAGACCATAAGCTACTGCACGACTGTCCCATTCGGTCATCACACTCAATAACTGTTTGGTTGGTTACAAAATACTTTCTCTCAGATTTACTCTGGAACACCTAAGGCTCGCCAGAATCAATTGATACAACTCTGTAATGTGTGTTTGTGCTCACTTGTGTTGCCAAACTAAAGACTCAGATTAAAGCATTTTACAAGACATATTCAAGAAGTAGGTCTGGCATAATCTGATTTGATGTGATGATTTATAATCACCATCCTTGTTTTCTTTTTGGCTATGGTTCAGATAATATTCAATGCGTCTTATGTTTGAAATGAAACAAAGATATTTTATGTTTTTCTTTACTTTGCAACAACCTGCTATCAAATCACAGCTGCACTGTTCTTGCCGTCTCTCTGGTTGATTGCATAAGTAAAGATATTCATGAAATGTTTTAAAAATATCTTTTGTTATAAATCCTATCATACAAAATTATACAAATTCATTATAATCACTAACTTGTCAAATAGCCATGTTTCTCATTAGATTGGGTCACATACAGTTTTTTCGATTATTTGATATTTGTGTTTTTTTAAGAAACCTTTTTTTGTATATCCAAAAAATGCATAAAATTATTAAAAATGATTGTAAAGCTGTTTATTTAAATCACTTACTCATTGCTTTGCTCCATGTGCAGTATTGTCAGCTGTGCAGAACTCGTAGGTTCTGGCATTTTAAGAAGACTTTCATTTGAATCCTTTCTCATGCTTTTCATTGGTGCGACTGCCTTTATGGGCACAGACTTTAATGAAACCGTTCCCACAACAACTCAACACCTCATACTTTTATCAATCAATAATACTCTTTTCAAAACATTTGCCATCTTATTTCAACCCCCATCCATTCCCTTTCTTCTTATTTGACAGATTCTTAGTGCCTTCTCTTGATTTTTTTGCAGATGAAGCTGATGTTTGTTGTGTTCTGTTCAATGAAGCTGCCTGCTGAGCATCTGTTTCTCAGAGACCCTGAAGTATTTGTCTTCTTACAAAGTTGTGCATCTGATTTCTTTTGCTGTCCTGGTTAAATCCAGTTTGCTTACTTCTTTCAAGACAGAATATGTATACTTTGCATAGAAAATAGCCTTGCTTAAAAGAACAAAAAAGTGGCAAATTAAAGAAAACTGTTTTATGCGGAGTCTATTTTTGGAATCAAAATCAGACTTTTGATATGTAGAATGTACTCAGTACTTCAGCAGCAAAGGGCTTTGTATGTTATTTCCACACTTTATTAAGCAGCACAGCTGTGTTAAAATAATACAAGAGGTCTCATAAGAACTAAATTAGCACATGTGAAAGGATCTATGTAACATATTGTTATTTTACTATATTGGAGCCAGTGTTGCTTAAAAAAAAAGCATTTTATATGTGTTTTTTAAAAGATTAGAATATGCACTGTATGATTGGTAAAAAGACTTTTTCATTTCTTCTGGAAGCATAAAATTGTGAATCTGAACTTGAAAGATCATGCCTTTGTTTACACAATTAAAATGTAAAAAACAAGGCTATAATGACTTCAGCTGTTTTAATAATTGCTTCTGTTAATGCTACTTTGCATATAGCCAGTTTAATTATTCACTGAATGTAAAATGTCTTGTAAACATAATGAACATGTTACAATAACTGTATTTTTAGTAAAGGTAATGACCAGTTAGCAACAAGAATTTTCACTAAACAATTTAATTGAAGTAAACAAGCTCTTCTTCTGAAGAAAAGAGCATAAATGCATTATTATACAGACACACAAACAATTAACATCATCAAGTAAAAGATGAGCTTCTGACATCAACACACACACACTAACAACAGTGTTGTGAAAAAGGTAAGTGCAAAACAATTAATGATTAATGTTTATTGCATATTTCAGTTTAACCCATCTCACCATGATGGTGTTCAGTGTTTGTATTCTATATATTTTTTGTTCTGATTTAAAAGCTGCTTGTGATGGATTCATAATGTAACTGTCTCATCACCACCTGCATTTGGTGCTTATTAGTGCATTTGAAAACTACAAAACAGATTTCAGTACTTTAATAGGTTGTTATATTCACAATATATCAGTTAAAGAAATTACGGTATAAAACCTAAAACATTGTTACCACAGCTGCCGTTTTTTTTCTACCAAAATTTTACATCATTTTTTTACAGTGTTGTATAGTTCCAGGCAGCTCTTTGACCGCATCACAGTCACATATCACTTTGCCAAAAACCAGATAAATACCTTAAAATATATAATCTGATCGATGTTGCAACCTTAGTATAAGCAGAATAGTTGACTTCGTTGAATTATTAGGAAAAATAATGCACACCCGAGGTGTCGTCAATTATTACTTACATATTGCATTATTCATAATAAATAAAACATTTTCTGTATATATTTTCTTTTTAGGTCTAACACACATTTTTATGTATATTCAAAGTATTTTGTCACACAAAAAACTCTATACACCATATATTCTAATCTATTATATAATATTATCTAATCTAATCTATTATGTCGATTAGAAAAAGTATTTCTATACAATCAATCGCATAACCTACTTGGATGAGACTGTATAGCTGATATATTTACAGTGCACATAGACATTCATGTATAATTCAACAACTTTTCATTTATTGCAGTTTCACCAGGAGGCTGGGCTGGGACTGGAGAGGGCCTGTTTGCTTATATCCTGTGGAGGATTTGCAATCAGTTAGTACTCATGTGTAGACAATGGCTGGAAAGACAGAGTTATCTGAGCGGACGGGACGGAGACCTGTCGAGACTTACTGCAGGGGGTTCAAAGTGTAAATGAGGTGCCAAAGCCGCTGACTGCAGCAGAAGGATTCGCTCTGTTCTGAGGAGATAGAGCCACAGGAATTAAAAGAGCATCTGTCAGACCGAATGGGACCCCGAAAGAAAGCTCTTAAAGCTGGCAGATGATTGTAAATATCCCTGCGGGTTTATGCCACTCTGGGCATTTTTAACCCAAACTTTTAAACCTGGTGCAAAACCTGGACGTACAGAAAGTTTAGCTGTGTGGTTTAGATGTAAATGTCCAACATTCAGAATGAGTCAATGGTCAACTAATATCGCTACATAAATATCAATGCCTGAAGAATTAATAAAGGGACAACAAAAATCTGTCTTTCCCTCATAAATAATCACAATGTAGCCATGGCATTAATTAGAGCTGTTAAATATATACTGGCGCATTAGCACTGAAAGTGACCGAATAAGCAGAATGAGTTGCGCCATATGTTAATTAGAGATATGTTAATTGAAAGGGTCTGGGTTTCTTGATAACATTGCAATTCCTTCTCTTAAAATCATCTTCACTAAAGATGTGTATTATTTTCTTGTTTCCCCAAAACCAATACTTAAATAAGGTTGTTAATAGCTTAAAGGCATACAGGAGCTTTTAGGCCTAACTAAAACTAAAAACAAGGCTTCAATGAAAACCTCCAATGTAACTCAAAACCTAATGCAGAAATAGAGAAAACAACTGTCAAACATAGAATTTGCAAATCCTTTTTAATGACAAATTATTAGTTTTAAATACAGTACGAAAATAATTTTGGTAGACTACAAAACGTTAACACTAAAACATAAACTGTAGATCACTAGATTAAATCTATGTCATCCATGTGGATCATTACAAGGGGTTTTCAGTTTAGTTTCAGTTTTCAGGTTAGAGCAAAAACTTTTCCAAGGCCTCACATTATTGGGAAATATAGTAATATTTATATAGGAATTATAATGGCCTGGTTTCACAGACAGGACTTATTGTAACAGACGCTCAGAGTCGTTCGGATCCATATGCAAAGCTTTATTCAACAGTGGAAACAGGTGGGAATCGTAATCACCAGCAAACAGGTATGTTGTAGGCCAGTGGTCTCAAACTCAATTCCTGGAGGGCCACAGCTCTGCAGAGTTTAGCTCCAACCAGCTCCAAATCACACCTG
>JAUMHQ010000089.1:4945437-4956846 GCA_032361165.1 Enteromius paludinosus | reverse complement strand
AACCCTGCCCCTAAACCTACCATCTGTCAATAAAACACAAGATATAGCAGGCAGATACAACCACCGTCATCATTTAACTGAAAGATATTAATATCCCAAGACCGATTGATTTGTGAGAGGAATAGACGTGGTCGCTGTCTCCGTCTGTCTTCCTGTCTGTGAGCGATTTAAAAAAATGCGCTTCCTTACGTCCTTACATCAACATTGGCTGTCATTGGCTCTTGCGTGTCTTGTGATCGATTGCGTCATGATACCGAACACGAATATGTTTTCTGAATGAGATGACAGTGCGTGAATGGAGCGGGATCATTTTTAGTGATTACAACCTTGTGTTTCACTCTCTTCTTCACATAAAGAATTCTTATGGCTTCAGAAGACTTGGAATGTGACACGACTTGTTTGCAATGTATTTATACTGCTTGTTTATGATTAGTTTGTGCAATAAATACCTGTACCAATACCTGTAGGTTTGAGGCAGTGGCGGTTCTACACTAAATTGCTCCCCGGGCGAGACTCCCTCCCGGCATCAAAATGTGACGAGTTGGAGTGAGACTGTGTTGCCTACTCACATTCCTTAATAAAATACAAGTTATTAGAACTAAATTCTGATACTGATAGTTAAATAAAGACACTTTAAAAGAAAGCTATACTGGTTCCTGAAGAAAAGTCTTAGTCAGTGTTTGAAAAAATAAAAAGAGAGAGTGGGAGAAATTGCAGTCACATTATACACATTTTGTTGGAATGACATAAAAATTATGTCACCCTTTCAAAAGGAAAACTCCTTCAATTGCATTGCTCAACCTTGCAGAAGACATTCAATGTAAAGAATGCATTAAAGCAGTGTAAGATTATGTCTGTTGCTGTAAAGCGCTTTAACCTTGTGCTGAATTCTGACATGATCTGCAGACTGTATACATCTGTTGTGTCATCCTTGGGGAAGTTTTTTTATTTACTTTTATATAAGATGTTGTGATAGATTTTGAAGAGGTATTTTGATCTTTGAACTGATGTTTCAGCTGACTACAGCTGAACATTGAGAAAGATTGCTTATATTCTGCTTCAAGCTTCCAGACTTTTGGAATGCAAAATCTATAACATCTTACATAAACGTAAATAATTCTAGTGATGCTACATGATTTAAAACCATGAGCTATATTTCCCCTTTTCAAAGACACAGCTCCAAGGTTCATGAGTCATTAGCAGGCTCGCATGAAATCTGCACAAACAGAACTCTTCAGAAAGTTCCGTATAAATTTTCAAAGATTCAAACTAAATTCAAACAGTTCTAAACATTTCTTGCGCATTTTTTTGTTTATTACCTACTTTGACAAAACGTTTTTAACATACGTTTTATCTTTTGAATTAATTCTACAGAAAATTACAACAGTTAGCAAAAAAATACTTAAAAACTCTCATTAGCAATTGACAAGTAATGTGTGTGGTATGGCTTTTGTCCTTTGATGTCTGAAGAAAATACAGTAAAGACCTCCAACACTTGTTCATCTTAACAGAGCCATTTTGGAATGTTTTATGCACCTTTAACAAAATGTCACTTTTCACTTGTCTGTAATGAAACATGGCACACTGATTAAGCAGGCCTAAATGAGAATGGAAAGGCGTAAAGCTGCTAAAAGCCTGACACAGCCACTGATTTTGATCTCTGATGGCAAGCTGAATATCAGTGTATAAAGGTGAGGATGTATTCAGGATGCAGAACTGCATTTTGAAGTTGAATAAAAAAAAATATAATTTCTGTAAGTACACATAACAGGCAGCTGAGGGAATTTTATAATCCAGAATAGACCTAAAATTATTAATATGTAATAAAATAATTAAAAATTAGTCAGTGGTTTATGAACAGAACGGTGAATAGAAGCAGAATAAAAAATAAATATTTATTTATGTTTATAAATGTATTTAATTTATTTGTATATGTTTTTAAATATGTCCTTCTTAAAATACGAAAATATCAGCATCATATGTTATTAGGAAATTAAAAATAATTTATGATATAATGATTTAAGTCTTATCCAAAACCATGAATTAAATAAAAATAATATAAATAAAATATATTCGATTCAGTTTCATGTGGGCCAATTCAATTCAAATGTATTACACTTGTGAATTGAAAAGGAGCCAGTTCTTCAGTTGTGGATTTTATGCCAACGCTGAGGGATATTTTATTTTCTCATTAATTCATGAGATACTTTAAAATGAATAGGTTTTCCAAATGTATTTTCTTTTAGAGAAGAATAATACTGCTCAGTTTAACAGGCACTTCCCCCAACTTTTATCCAATAAGAAATTTGCAGATCAGCACAGGTTTCAAACACCGAGGAAATGTTACAGGTAATCTGATATCATGTGTTTAATCCATTATTGATGAATCTTCTAACACTTTTTACGACTCAAAAAGTATTTTTATATCCTTCCCACTCTCCTTTCTCGGGTTGCGGTGTATTCTTTCATCAGCGCTGATGAACTGACAGCGGATCGAGTGATGTGTTGAAGTTTGTGTTGCGTCACAGCGGGGATGTGAGCGCGAGCGGCTCCACACACTTTGACGCGTGGCGCAGTGTGGAGTGGTTCCGCGCATTCACCTCTGTCTGTGAGGCTGAGCTGAGGATACTCCATGCGTAACGCGTTTGCTTTACTTCTCGTTTGCCGCGCAGCAATCCAGCCGGGTATCATCAGCGCGTCTTAACCTTTCTTAAGGAGTACCTTGAATTTCCGGAGGCAGAAAATAGCAGAAAGATTTCCTCTGTGGCAGTTGCACTTGTGAAGGGCGCTCGTCTCGTCTCTGGCATTGTGGAATGGCTGGAGAGATGCTTCTGTTACAGTGGCAGACGCGAAGAGGCTGAAAACTGTGGGAAGTCAAACAGGTAAACGAGTTTGAGACAGAACAACACTAATAGTTTAAGGCTATTTAAAAGAAGAAGAGATGTGACGGTTTATATTTAGATGAGATATTATTTGCTGCTGCCTGTTGTTTTATGGGCTGAGAAACGTTTGTCATTTTTACAGTTACAAGAGTTATAGGATTTTGGTAGGTTGTTGACAGAAGCATATTCTAAAATAAATGAATGTTGGTATTGTTAGTGGACTCATTTTTCTAATTGGGTCTAGTTTTAAAAATAAAGTTTGCAATTGGGTTTTACAGTCTGATAATTTATACGGAAAATCATTCCAAGCTACACAAAGTAGTTTATTCACTATTCTTTAGGAAACTATCAGTATAAAGAACTCATAACCTATGAAATAAATCTATTTTAACCTCTAAAGAACAACATAACTGATTGAAGAACCTTTTAGGAACCTTTTTTTTTTTTTTTCTGTTGCAAACTCATCATTCAGATTAAAAATTGCGGTCTCCATTCCACTTTTAATTTCATTAATATTGCATAATTAGTCCACATTCTTAGATTCTCTATTCTTAGAATCTCTACTCTTCATTTTTTACAACCATTCTTGGACAGTGAACCTCAGCAACATTAACATCTGTCCAGACACTGCCATGCTGCAGTCTGTGGACCTCTCTCAGTTATCCATCTGTGAATGCGTTATAAAATACAGGTCTTGGAAGAACTGGTGTGAATCTGTTCCAGTCTGTCTGACCACTAAAATTTATTTGTGGAATATCATTAAAAATGCATCCTGCCTGCCAAATTACTATTCCACTTGTGTTTATGATGCCACTAGAGATGAACCCTATTTTTAATTATGTAAATTAAATAACTTTACAGCCATGTTTGAAGCAATATTGATTTATTAATTGATTGATTGCTTGATTGATGTTTTTGAATAAATGGACTACTTGCCAAACTGACTTCCCTCATGGACAAGCCTCATTATGATTAGAGGTTTTTGACATAAGATTTCAAATGAAGAATATCTCACATGAAAGTTGTGTTTTTCTTGGCAGTAGACTTGATTTAAGTCTTCCACAATGCCTCATCCAGCCTATCTACCTCTCTCCCATTATTCTGAAGATTAATTTCAGCCTTGCAATCAAATAAGACAATGCATCAGATTTCTTCTTCTTCTTTTTTTAAATCATTTGTCATTGTACGGTTTTATGTGTTAAACCTGTATTTTGATTTGAGTAATCACAATCTTCACATAATAAGAATCTCTAATAAGAGTATTTATTTTTTCATGTTGTGTGTTATTTTCTCAAAATTTTATATGGGGTGTTAGGCAGTATATGTTTAAATTCAGGCATTGTTTGTGAAAAGAATAAATTCCAGAATAAAAATGAGCACTCATTCATGCACAGCAATAATTTGCACTAGAAGTAGAGGCAGTTTTTGCTGCACTCTGCTGGCTCGTCAGAGAACAAAAACACTGGATGATTTCTCAAAGCATCATTAGGGAAGCCAGATTGTTTGCACACACCTCGGTGTTGGTGCAAGTCAAGGGGGAAGAGACAAGGAGGAAGGCTTGTCTTCTGTGACATATTACTTTTTTCCCTTCTCCCAGCATTGCTTGTTGAGTCACAGAGAGCTGATGTTTATATGCAGCAGGTCGAGGCTGAGGTGTGAGATGTGCCATACCTGCTGGATGCGTGCTTCAAATCTCTGCACCACCAATTTCACAGCCAAATAATACAGTTTTTGAGAAAAAAAAACAACAACAAAAAACAATTGCATGAATAGTTTCAGTCTGAGTGCACACCTCTGTGAGAATAAAGGAATATTTGTGGTCCCATGCCACAACAATTGTGCTGATGCATATAAACTAACAATGGAACTTTACTTGCAAACTTGACCCATAGACGTCTATTATACAGGAGACAGTTGTAAAGTGTGAAGGCAAACCAGCAAATTCTCTATTGGTGCTTCATTCAAAATTCAGTCATATCCAGCTAGACAAATCTTGTAACTGTGCTTTCTTGGCTCTTTTGGATGCTGAACATTAATTTTTCATTCACACCCTCTAGATTAGAGTTCAGTTTGAGTGCACAATACCAGCTGCAGAATCTTTACACGCTCCTCGACTGTGTTGTCAACTGCAACTCTGAAATGTTCATGTCAGCTGAGGTTTTAACAACACCACAGTTCATTTTTGCACTCTGAGGGGACCGATTGCCTATGGGTGAAATCATGCTTGGGTTTACAGAGAAACTCAAGATTGTGTTTGTGGATCAAGTGAAGTCAAGGGAACCAGATAAAAGAATTTAGAGTGTTACTTTCTGCCCACGATCGTGCAAGATCTGGGAAGAGTGGGTGTCTCATTTATGTTTAAAAAGCAGAGAGCATGCATACTGTATATATTCGTGTGAATCCCATGAACAGCAGAGTGGAGATTCTATTAATACAGACATCATTGAAAAATTGATGGATTTCTAGAAAGAGGTAGCACCAAGGTCAAGCGCACGTCGGCACTTCCCTTAAAACCAGACACTGCATTCTTTCCGGAATCTTGCTCTTAGACATGTTTTTTGAGGTGTACGAATGGGAGTTCTTTGCCTTATTCTTGCTCTCTCTTGCAAATATTCCAGACAGATCCCATTTCTAAAGCATAAAACATGCCATATTTTGGCTTTTTTTATGGCATCAAGCAGAGTTATGGCATCAAGCAGAATTTAAAGGACATAGAAATTCTCTGTGGGCTCATTTTCAGATCAGATTGTTGGCTGTGAGCGCTCGGTCTGCAGCATTACAGCGAGACATATATTGCATGTCATGTTCACAGCTTTGAAATGCATTCACAAGCCATAATGGATAAACTGCCAATCACACAAACAAAGCAAACATTTAAAGGGCAAATTGCATGCATGAATCCTGATAGTATAGACAAGTTTTAACAGAGGTGTGTGATACTTATGCTGTCATTTTCTAGGTTTATGTTAGTGTCATTTATTGATTTTTGTGTAGGCACAATAGCTGGTTAATGATGCTTTTTCTTGTTTTTGTGTGTGTACAGATTTCTCACATGTGGATGCCTGAGTACTATTTCATTTTTACAGTGGGTCAAAGTTTGGCCTGGTAAATTAACCCTCCTGCTGTTAGGAAAAAGCATGATGTTGCAACCTTATGTGGAAAAAAAGGCTTTTATCCATTGACAGCTACTGAAAAGTAACAAGCAAAAATAAATAAATACATAAATGTAGCAGCATGATTTGCAATTGTCTAAGATGAATAGCATTGCTGTGACATAGATGTTTTATTTGTGTCCTGTCAAAAGACTTACTCGGTTAGGAAAAGATGTGTGGTTATCATGTAACTTGTTGGCTAGATGTTAGTTTTAATTTGTCCTTTTCAGTCACTGATAATAAGTCTACAATTGGTGAGCATTCAAGCGTTTGATTTTTGTATGGGCAATAAATTAAAATTTGCTGTGCTGCATAAAGCACCTGCTTACTGGATGAGCATTGTGAGGTGAAGCCCCATTGAACATGGTCATGTTCAGCCCTTAGCACTTGCACTTGGAAGTGCTTTAGGAAAATAAATAGTGATGTTACCCTATGGTACCAAATTAAGAATGTCCTTTTAGAATTATGCTACAGATAACACCTAATAAAATATCACATAAAATTAGAGAGTACAGTACAGTACACCTGAACTGTTTTCATCTTTACAACATGTTAATGTTAATGTTGTTTTGCGTTCCTTAAATTTGATTAGGGAGTTCCAGAAGTGTCTTGTGGCGTTTACGACTCATCCATGACATTTAAAGGGGTAGTTAAAATTCTGTCATTAAAGGGTTAACTCACCCCAAATGAAAAATGCTGTCATTAATTACTTAATTACTTTTGTTTTGGGGGGGGGTGTTCCACAGTAAAAAGTATTCTCACAAGTTGAGCCACTGTCATCACATGGACAGTTTTACTGTTTATTTACTACGTTTCTGGATCTGGGAACAATTCAGTAGTGTTGGGGCCAATGGAAGGCCAGATAGCTCTCCGATTTCATCAAAAATGTGTTCATTTGTGTTTCAAAGATGAACGGAGGTCTTACGGGTTTGGAATGACATGAGGGTAATTAACAAGATAATTTTTGGGGTGAACTAACCATTTAATTATTCGTTATTCCAGATGTGTAAAACCATTGTTCATCTTCAGAACACGAATTAAGATATTTTTGATGAAATCTGAGAACTTTCTGAACCTGCATAGACAGCAATGGGAGTCTCACAATGCTTCTCAAAGATTGAAACAGAAGAGAAGAAATTATTGGTTACACTTTATTTTATAGTCCATTTAGACATTCTACTAACTATAAGTATTTAGTATATACTTGCAAAGATAATCAGTATGAAGTATGTTGTGAATCCACCAAAATAAAGTGTTGGAAGATGTTAAGCAGACAGTCTGCTAATATGCTAATTACTGCTAGTTGACATGTAGTTGCAAAGTTACTTACTGTTAGTTTGTTAGACTGTCTAAAGTGGACCATCAAAATAAAGGGTTACCAAATTATCAAATAAAGTAATTCTACTTTTTTTTTTTTTTTTTTTTTTTTGGTTTCTTTGCACACAGAAAAAAATATTCTCATAGCCTCATAATATTACCACTCAGGTGACACTATTTTAACAATTTCTTTATTATTATTGTGGCACTTAAATTTGGTAGTTGCGTTTCTGTTTGTGGAGGGTCAGAAAGCTCTTGGATTTCATCCAAAATATTTTCATTTGCATTCTGTAGAAGAACCGAATGTCTTACAGCATTGCATGAGGACACAGCATTGAATTTGTGTCAGTTTTGTGTGAACTACTCTTTATGGATTATATCCAGTGATGGACATGTTCATGTGTTACTGTCTTCATTTTAAACATTCAGAGGTTTTGTAAAAGTATGCTGAAAAAACTAGGACTGCATGAACTAGACCTTTTCCTTTTTTCTCTCTCTCTCTGCTAGTTGACATGTTTAAGATCATGTGCATTGTTTTTTGGGGGGATTTTTAGAGACTCTTTCTGCAAAATAAATTGTTGCACCAGTAAATTGTGACACGTGACTTTTCAAAGTGTTTATATAAATTAATCTTTGAATAATTCATTTAAACAATTAATTTAAAATAAACGATCCTAAATTGTCATACACCATCATTGCCCCAATCACTATCCTCTACGTTCCTCTACTAATATGAGGATTACTGAATGACTAAATTAGGAAATTCGTGAGTGCTAGAAAGGCTGCAGATGGCTGAAACCCAAGGCTCAGCTCAAACTCAGACTTAGAACCTTCAACATGATTGTATGGTGTAAAGTACAAATTAAGGAAAAAAGAGGAAGAGAAGGGGAGGCGGAGGGATGCCGAGAGATTAGTCACCAGGATGGAGCAATGACTGCTGCTTATATAATTGTAGTCATGATTGACAGCACTGAATGGTAGGGCTTTTCCCAAATCTATGTTTGGAGCTTGAATTTGCGTAATATTATATTAAATATTGCATGTATTCTCAAGTTGCTTGCTGTTGAGTGAACATTAGTTGTACATACATTATTGAGGTGCATAAAATTCACTATAGATAATGGCGACTATGGTGAGTATCAGATGCCACTGCTCATCCAAATGTGCACTATAAAGGGTGTAGTGTATGATTAATTTAACAACGGAAAAAGTATTAGGGATTAATTGAATCACTGACTTAAGCACTTATTTTAAGACACGCATTTATTCAGGAAGTAAACATTGTTTGCAGCAGATTGGTTCGACGCTGACTTCATTTAGAAATATTCATGTTGGCAGAGCAAAAAACACAATGGCCCGGTTTCACAAACAGGGCTTAGCTTAAGCCAGGACTAGGCATAAGTTTAATTAAGATATTTAAGCAACTTTTAAAAAAATGCCCTATAAGAAAATATTACAGGTGTGCATCTTAACACAGAATAATGACACTGACATGTTTTAAGATATGTTGGAGCAAGATATTTTCATCTGAGACTGCTCAAAAATGGGATTTAGTCTGGGACTAGCTTAAGCCCTTTCTGTGAAACTGGGGGAATATATTGTAACTAGAATTACTGTCTCTAAAAAGTGAAAATAATTCTTAAATTATTCATTTACACATGAACTGGTTACTGAACTGATGTATACAAGCAATATCTCTAGTGGAATTGTCCACTGTATCTCCACAAGTGTCTGCATTCATGGCCATATCAGCATGATTCTGCTTTTGGAACTTGTTTGCTGTGAGAACAACAATGAAACAAAACGGCTGCTCATATCATTGATGCTTAACATAGAGTGATGCATTAATGACGTATTGTGCAGCTAAAAATGATAACAATAGCAGCGTTTTAGCATTTACTTTGGTTCCATCATCCTGATGTCAGTGTTTTGTTTTTGGATTGGGCTTTTGGATAAATGCTCAAATTAGGTCGGTGGTAAAACACATATCCAAGATATTTGGCATTCTACATGAAAGTATTATTTGTTACTTGTCTTGGAAAAAAAAAGCTAAATGGTACTTGAGAGGTAGTTCAGAGACATTAAACATCCTCACTGTGAACAGGTCAACTCAACAAACCTTATTCATTTGCAAAGGTTATTATGAAAAGCAAAATGTTTAAAAAAGTTTCGTTAGTCACAGAGCTTATTGTATGCAGTAACCCTAAAAGAAAAAGAATCCTTTTGGGTTTTTGAAGAGAACTGGTGTGCTACAAAATGCTAACTTTGAGGCTGGCTTTACAAATACACTGTACATCATCACTGCAGGACTCTATTAACTTCTTGTTTGCAGAGCTGTTCAATATCACTCTTGCAATTTTGTTGTTGTACTGACAGAATCTGATTTATAAACTTTATTTAGTTACGTCTTTAAAGAATATACTGTACAGAAAAGAGGAAATAATAGTGAACTGCTTGAGTAATCTTGTGTTAGACCAGATGTGTAAGTGCTAGTTGGCTGAAGTCTCCCCTCCAGATTATATAGCTGTGAAGACCAGAGAATGATATAAGATTTGAACCTTGGGTCAAGTTCTTAACCCTCCTTGTGTGATGTTGGGAGAAAAGGTTTATTTAAGCAAAGGCTCTAATTATAGCCACAGTCAGCTTTTCTTTTTTTTAATGATCAAAGATTAAAAATGTGTTTCACAGTAGCTGCAGTAAAGTATGTCAAAGCATTGCTTAGACCTAAGGTCTGTTTGATGGGTATTGATCAAAACACTTTTTTTTACAGTCACATTACAGGAATAGTTCACACAAAAACGGGTTGCTCACCAATGGATCCTCTGCAGTGAATGGGTGCTATAGGGGCAGCCTATCTGTGACGCGTTCCCGTTGATGTTTTTTTTTTACTTTAATTAGTAACATGGTGTAACATATAAAAGAACATTACAGCATACGGCTTAAGACGGTAAACAGAAAGTGAGCACTCCCGCCACTCACCCCCTCTCTACAAACACACCTAGACAGGAAACACAATTAGATAAAAATCCACCTGCACCAACCATGTGACCAAGCATCCAGGAAATACAAATCACAGTTCAAAATAAAAGACAAAGGCTGCGTCCGAAATCACATACTTCTTAAGTAGGTACTACATTTAAAACCGAACGTACTACCCGTTTATTTAGATTGTGTTAGACAAGTGTACTTTAATCATAATAAACAACGTTTTTTTCCTGAGGTGCTTACACTTAAAATGAGCTGCATCTCCACTTGCCTCATGGTGTGCCTACTATAAAATTCGGCCGGAAGCAGTAGGTCATCCGGGTATTTCTCGCCTACTGAATTTTGGATACTATGAATTTGGACATACTACTCGCCCTCGCATACTGCTTTTTACGTACTATATAGTAGGGAAGTAAGCGATTTCGGACACAGCCAAACACTTTTAGCACTTACAGGTGCCATCAAAAAGAGACTCCAAACAGCTTATAAAAACATTACAATAATCCACAATCAATCCACACCAATCCAGTCCATCAGTTAACATTGTTTGAAGGCAAAATTTGCCTTTTTGTTAAAAACAAATCTATTATTATTAACTTATATATTGCATATTACCATAACCATATTATGCATATTAAGCTTCTCAAGTGAAAATGGTCTCATCTGAATCAGGAGAGAAACATACTCAGAACAAGAAATAACAACAAAAATGTGTAATTGGATTTTATATGAGAGCAAGGGATGGACTTCTCAATGGAAGGAAATCTTATGGACTATTGACTCGTATTTTGATTACACATTACAGTTAAACACCTTAATGATCGATTTGTTTCTTAGAAAATGTTTTTTGCAGTCGTGTCCAGTGTTGGGGATAGTTACTCAAAAAAGTAATCTATTACATATTACTCTCAAAAATAGAAGTGCCCTACATTACTTTATTACTCCCTGGAGAAAGTAACTAGTTACATTCCTAGATATATTACTAGTTACATTTTATTTTTTTTTAATTACTCTATAATTGCCTGAGATGCATCAGATGGAGGGAGAACATACAAAGGAGGAGTGTTCTTTAG
>JAUMHQ010000089.1:4931555-4941912 GCA_032361165.1 Enteromius paludinosus | reverse complement strand
GTTTTTCTAAATTGACTTAAAAGAAAAACGAAACGAAAAATAATAATTTTGCCATTACACACAAAACTAAACTATTTCAATCGCCGAAACATCCATCTTCTTACACTTATCTGGGGCCGGGTCACGGGTGCAGCAGTCTTAGCAGGGAGGCCCAGACTTCCCTTTACCCTGACACTTCCTCCAGCTCTTCCGGGAGAAGACAGAGGCATAGTCCCTCCAGCGTGTCCTAGGTCTTCCCCGGGGCCTCCTCTCCTGGGTGTTTGAGTGCCTGAATGATCGTAGAAGCTGTGTTGTCGGGGGCTATATGCCCCTGGTAGGGTCTCCCAAGGCCAGCAAGTCCTAGGTGACAGGCCAGACAAAGAGCGTTCCAAAAGACCCTTTATTGAAAGGAGGGTAAAAAAGACAGTGACATCGTTTGGTACACTGCAGCTGTGGCCCTACCCTGTAGCCAGGCCTGGGGTTGGGGTTTGCATGTGAGGCCAGGCTCAACCCGAAGTAGCAACATGGGGCCGATCTCCTGTGGGTCCACCACCTGCAGCAGGGACCACAAGGGGCCTGTGTGTGAGTTCGCTCATTAAAGTATTGTGCATATGGATCCGCACACCTCCCTGTCTCCTTTTTACAGAGTGATCAGCCAAAGAGGATCCAGCGAATACTTCCACAGGCATTCCATTCATGGCCGGGATTCATTCTGTTTGTCCTCGATTTTCCAGCAGGGTCGCGACATAGAGGATTACGTCGGAGAATTCATAGCATACAGCCACTTTGTTCCAGCAGACGAGGAACAGATCAAGGTCTGTTGTTTAATGGGGCTCAATCCGGAAATCCTCCGGTTTGCCCGAGGAAGACCCGGCATGGACTCTTGCCGAGTTAATAGACTCGGTGCTTTTGGACTGTGGATCTGCTTTCACTGTAGGGGAGGTGAAGAAGAAGGTTCACGTTCGCAGCGATGGGTGACGAAACCACCACCCAGCATTCGTCACACCAGAACCGCGCCACGAAATGGCTGCTGTTCCCGAGGCAATGCACAAGACAGCTGCCAATCCTGAGTCATTGCACAAACTGGCCGCCGATCCCGAGTCACTACACAAGCTCGCCACCAATCTCGAGTCTTCGCACAAGATGGCCACCGGTTCTGAGTCATTGAACAAGATGGCCACCGTCCCTGAGCCACTGCACCAGTCTTCAGCCACCACGGACGTCACATCAGTGTTCCCTGGCGTCGTGAGTACTGCACATGAGGACATCAAGGTTTTTCCGAGGCACAAAGGGCTGATATCCTGTTTAGCGGACCCCCTGTTGATATCAGAAAGGACAGTCGGTGTGACCAGAATTCCCTCACAGGCCATCTTAGAGACTGTTCCCCTGTGTTCTGTGCTTCCCGTTATGGCTGTTACCTTTCTCAGTGTGTAGGCCGCACACTGCAACCCGGAAGCCTCATTCACCCACCAAGCTGCTCCTAAGGACTCGTTTACCCCCAAGTGTGCCTCAGAGGCGCCTTCTGCTCCAGGAGACCTCTCTGAACGCCTCTTCATTCTGATCCATCATGCCCGGACCCGCCAGAACCAGTCGATGATCCAGGGTTACTGTGGCACGATCCACCAGAGCCTGCCAACGATCCTGATTTACTGTGGCCTGATCTGCCAGAGCCTGCCAGCGATCCTGATTTCTCTAGGGTTCCGCCAGTGACTGCACGATGTCCAGAGATGTCAGTTCCGGCTGTAGATTCTCTGGAGGTTTCATTGGTGGCTGCACAACCCTTGGTAGTATCAATAGTCTCCACAGAAGGCATGGAGACAACGAGTTCATAATAAGAGTCCTTGCATGGAAACGGAGACATACACACAATGATATATACAAAGAGCTGGGGTGCCATCCAGAGGAACATACTAGCACTTCCAGCTGGACTGTGATAGAATTGTGCACATTATTCCCAGATGACCTTCATAAGTAACTCACACCCATATCATATGCAAAGATGCATGTAAATGATGACTGTTTGTGTGGAGCAGTACAAATGCACATAACCTATAAATATCAATTAATTGAATAGCAGCATTTGTGAATTCACAATAGTACTGTGCTAATAATGATTTTTAAATGGTTTCAATATTTCGTGCAGCCTTAAAAAATGGTGCTATTTTCATGGATCTATTATCTGTTGATTGCACCACTTCTAGTATTTTGACAGTTAATCGGTCAAAATGCACTTAAGAAATTTTTACTATTGAATACTCTAATTTAATCAAGGAATCATGAAAGCCCTAATATATTTAAAAGTTTGCAGTTCTCCTACGCTTTGATTTTCTCCTTGGTACTACTACACCAAATCATCCACTGCTTGCGTAAATGTTTACCTCAGCAACAATATCACACATGCCAAGCCAATACCCATAATGTTGGGGCAATCTTTGCGATGTCTATTCAGGTGGGCAACTTAATCAGTCTGGTGCAGCACAGCCCACTCAAACGGCGCTCTCCCGTCGAGGGGGAAAGTGCTGATTTCAGTGGAATGTCACCCCTAATTAATTACCCCCATAAAGCTGATTTATGCCACCATTTGTCTTTGTTGCTAGAGGCTGTACTGATCTTCTCTAGTTTACCCCCATCAACACGGCACACATACGAAGTGGTCTGTTTATAATATCGCTTAGATTATCACGCTCCATGTCCGGATGAATCATGTGGTCAGAGAGATACACCAACTGCACTGGAACAATGAAATTCAAGTGTCATAAAGCTAATGCCAGCAAACTCTGAAGTGCCCGCATGCAGAGAGTGAGTGCAGATATCTGAGCCCTTTAAATCTCAGTTCATTCAGCCTGAATGCACCATTCAAATTTTGACACTCAAGTGAGCGCAATGGTAGCATAACAGGGGCTTTACGAGTAAGTGTTGGGCCAGGATAAAAAAATTATAGACCGCCCATCAGCAGCAATCCACTGCTACTGTGGGATTAGATTCATCCTCCGTTGTGCTGCCTTCACATCTGTCATTTTATTCTTTTATAGCAGCCACTTTCCATGAATATGGTATACTTTGATGGTGTCCCCCTCCTTTCATTTTTAATTTTGTTTTTGTGACGGTTTTGTCTAAGAGAAAATAAGTAACTTTATCTAACAAGTGATGATTCAGTCGAGTAAATCTGTTTGTATGGATGACTCATTTCCATTTGGTTTGTTTACATTGTCACTCAATAGTTTTGCCAAAAATGCATGCTGTGCATTTAACATAGCATTTATACATAGCCTTTGCATTTTCAACACAGTTTAGTTATATAACACTGCAAATGAGAAACTTCTTAAAGGGTTTCTGCACCCCAGAATGAAAATTTTGTCATTAATTCCTTACCCTTACTGGCGTTCCTAGTGTTGTTCATCTTTAGAACGCAATTTAAGATATTTTTGGTGAAAAACTTTTTTGTCTTTTATGGTTGATTTGAAATTCATCATCTTAATTAAAAATCTTTAAAAAAAGATTTCTTTTTTTATGTTTTTCCTGATCAAAGAACAATCATCAGAACAGTTTATGTATGATTTTATGTTATTTTGTGAACATATTTGCATATTCCATGTTTAAATCTGTATGTATAAAATAGGAAGCATGGTAACACTTTTTTAGGGTCTCTGAACTAATTGCTTATTAGTATGCATATTACTAGAAAATTAGCCATTTATTAGTAGTAACTAAGCACATACCACTGCCTAATTCTACAACCCTAATCCTACCATTACTTAAATTAACAACTTCCTTACTAACTATTAATAAGCAGCAAACTAGGAATTCATTGAGGGAAAAGTCTTAGTTAGTAGTTAATTAGTTAATTTCTCAGTTCCAAGTTGAATTGTGGGATTGTTGTTGTTTGCAGGAAAGAATCCAAGTGGTGAACGGGGCATTATCCATCAGCAGTCTAACCCTGTCAGATACAGGGATGTACCAGTGTATCGCTGAGAACCGCCATGGCCGAGTGTTTGCCAACGCTGAACTCAAAGTCATTGGTAAGTAATCACTACATTCATAGTTACTGAACACATAACCACTTTTCTGAAAAATATAGCCAGTATGTATCCAGTGGCAACCGGGTCTCATAAAAATATGTACCTTACTGCACGTTTTGCCACAGTTTCAAAGAAAAACTGTAAGCACTACAAACGAGTTTTCATAATTAATATAATTGGAAACACTTTACTATAACATATAATTTGTTAACATTAGTTAATGTATTAACTAACATGAACAAATAATAAACAATGCATTTATTACACTATTAATTCAACTTTGTTAATGTTGGTTAATGTAAATACAGTTGTTCATTGTTAGTTAATGTCAGCTCACAGTGCATTAACTAATGAAAACAAACACAATTTTTGATAAAACTAACATTAACTAAGATTAATAAATGCTGTAGAGGTATTGTTCAGTCTTAGTTCAAGTTAACTAATGTAGTTAACCAATGTTAAGTAATGAGTTTTACCAAAATAATACATTAAAATAAAATAATAAGACAACTAAAAGTTAATGCTCTATCATTTTGGAAACATGGGTTAAACTTTATTCGATAGTCCGTTTAGACATTCTACTAACTGTAAGGAACTTTGTAAATACATGTCAACTACATATCTACTAACTCTCAGAGTAGATTTTTAGGGTTAGCAGAATAAGTTGACATATACTTGCATAGTTTCTGATAGTCAGAATGTTGTATGTTGTGGACCCATCAAAATAAATTGTTAGAAGATATTAAGCAGACAGTCTACTAATGCTCTGATGACTGCCAGTTGACATGTAGTTGCAAAGTTACTTACTGTTAGTAGAATATCTAACGTGGACTTTTGAAATAAAGTGTTACCGAAATATGCCTTACACCAAATCCAAATTGTTGATGCAACCGCCTCATTTCAACTTCCTTTAACTTAGATTTGAGCTGTTTTGTTGAACCTTAGTTACATGGGATTCTAACCAATGCTCCTCTCAAGGAGTACATCTCTGTACTTACTGAGCTACCGTACAAACCTACACGTCCCAGCATATTAATATTGTTTTAAAGTCACATGATATTCTTCAAGCAATTGTGTGAAAATTACACTTTATTAGTTGAAACTCAAGGTGTCAGAGTTTTACTGCCTCTAGTGTTCATTTCTTTTGGAAGCTGCAGTGATAGATACTTTTTGGTGCATATTTTGCGTCTTGCTAAAAAGTGCACTCGGGTACGCTCGTGCCATCAGACTGTAGGCAATTGGCCAGATAATATGAAGTTTAAAGTTTAATGTTTAAAGTTTTGTTTTGGTGCAGTCGTGCTGTGTAGCAGTACTTGGGTTTTGTTTTCCTCATGAGCTCATTCTGACCACATTGTCAGCAAACGCTAGAACTCATTAGTCTTACTACACCCTTTTTGCGCTGCATTTAAAAACAGTTGACCCGCTATTATGAGGAGCAGAATAACTTTTGACAGGATCAATGATCAAACCCATCTCTGCGCTGAAGATTAAAGGAGTTGACGTTCGAGCCCATTTTATCATGCGGCGGATGAGACAAGTGCTCTGTTCCCAAGTCCTGTCATTTGTCAGCACAATGGGTGCTTTGATGCTGTCAGCGCTGAGTGCAGATGGATGCCAAACAGGCAGGAAAGTCTAGTATGCTGAAATTGCTGCCTGGGGGAGATGTGAGGTAGACAGTCTTCACACTTTAGAGCCTTTAGATTTGTGCTGGCTGGCTTGACTCGGTTTGACTTAGTGGTGTGCGGGGGATAGCGTGAGCTCTTGAGTGTGCTCTTAAGTGAGGATATCACATTAAAAACATCCTCCTTGCATGCCTCTGGAAACTGAGATGACGATGAGATTTAGCAAAGAGGGAAGCAGACAGAGATGTAGCAGGTTGACAGGTTATGGAAGAAAATGAGTCTGTGACATGATCAAATGTTTTAATTAATCTATTATTCACTACCTTTCACAAGTTTGGGGTATATTTAAGAATATTTAAGACATTAATGCTTTTATTCAGAGGCATTGATCAAAAGAGACAGTAAATACATTTACATTGTTGCTTTTTTGTTTTTATTTATCAAAAATAATCAGCGCAACACTTTCCAACATTGGTAAGCAGCAGATTAGCATATTAGAATGATTTCTGAAGGATCATGTGATGCTGAAGAATGGAGAAATTATGCAGGTAAATTAGCTTTCCAGCACAGGAATAAATTGCAATACATTTTCATAGAAACCAGTTATTTTAAATTGTAATTATTTTTTACAGTATCACTGTTTTTACTGTACTGTTATCTGATAAATGCAGCCTTGGAGAGCAAAAGAGACTTTCAATAATTAAACTTTTAATCTTGCATAAATGTTTCTATGATGAGTGAATAAGAAAAAAAACTTAAATGATTTAATGTAATTACGTGTATTTATATTATTTATTCCAAATCTGTTGTGTAAAAACATGAAATGTTTAAAAATTGTCCAACGCAATGACATTTTACATGTCACAAGGACTTCCCAAACACTTTGAGGAGTCAGTCGATCTATCTTTCTGTCTGTTTTGTGAGATGCTTGTTTTTCTCTTCACATCAGCAGTGGCACCAGATTTCTCCAACAGTGGGCTAAAGGCCCAGACACTGGCTCGGCAGGGTGGAGATGTTCTGATTGAGTGCAGGCCCCGCATGTCTCCGCACGGGATGATCTCCTGGAGGAAGGGCAAAGAGGCCCTGCGAGAGAGCCACAGGTATTTTTACCAACCCATTTCCCTTTGTCTGCCGAAAACCTGTTTATTAAAGTGATACAGACAGAGCATTATGATCCAGGTCAGGCAGAAGGTTGTTGCCGATCAAAGCCTTGATTATTCACATCAAAACATCTCCACAACAACAGCCGCTGCATTTGCGTTTACTTGATCTAGAACAAACCTCTTTCAGGTCACAGAATAGCATCAACGCCACTTGAACAACTTGAATCAACCAGCCACTGACCTAACCTATTTCTAATTAGTAGTAATGTAAAAAAAGTAGTAGAGTTGGACTTGTTTTTATTGCACATTCATTACTTAGATGGTTGCTTAAAATGCCTTCTAAATACATTTTTAATTCAGTTGTAATTATTAACTACATGCAACAAGATTATGTGTCAACACACATTATGAAGAATTGTAATACATTATACCCTTTAATAACAGGCTTTATATATCATTTATATATAAAGAAAAGATTATTAGGATTCAAAATCTATTTCACATAAACTGAAACTCTAAAATGAAAATGAAACTCTTAATTGCGCTAAAAATTCAGCTTTGCCATCACAGGAATAAATTAAATTTTAAACTATATTTAAATAAAAAACAGTTACTTTAAATTGTAATTATTATTATCTTGTAATTATATTTATACTTATATTGTAATTATAATTACTGTATAATTTTAAATATTGCAGTTTTTACTGTATTTTATTTTATTTTTTTAATGAAGCCTTGGGGATCATCAGAGATCTTTTAAAAACAATAAAATAAACGTACCAACCCCAAACTTTTGAACGGTAGTATATTATGTAGACCTTCATATAAAGTCATGAGAAGGTCTCTAGTTTCATTATTTGACGTAACATCACAACCTGAATGGTAAAAATGGCTTAAAGGTCACTTCCCTTGACATGGACACCATCCATCAAAGAATTAACTATGACTGAGTACAGAATAAAAAAGAAAATTAGCCTCAAAGAAATCCAGTCACATTTGATTTAAGGATGATGCATCAAAATTCACATTGACTGTGCAGAACCTAAAAAACTGTTCTAAACCTCCACTAATAATGCCTCCAGATCAAGGACTTGTGTTTGAATAGGTTTTAATAACACATGTAAGGCAGTGCATCACAGATTTCATTAGCATACACTTTATGTGAATCCATGAAGGAATTAAGCAGTATGGCACTGTGTCTCCATGGAGAGAGTACCGCTGAACTCTGGAGTCTGGAGGAAAATGCTGTAGGAAAATCATTAGTAGCCATCACTGTCCATCAGCCTTGTGCTAACATCCACCCACAATCTAGTGCTGGAGGTACTGTATGAGAGGGACAGGGTCTCATTAAACACTGCTGCACTACTGGTACTTTGATTGTGTGTGTGTGTGTGTGTATGTGTGTGTGTGTGAGAGAGAGACAGAGAGAGAGAGAGAGAAAACCAAAGCCTTTTCAGGCTTATTCTATAATGACCATGTAGGAAGGGGAAAAAGTTGCTTTCATTTCTTTATGTCCAATTTTTGTTTTGTAGTGTAGTGCTTGTTGAAAATCTGCTGACTGTATTGTGCAAATACATTAGGGTTTGACAATTCTTAGCTTTTCCGTGTTTGTGCTTTAAATGAGTAAAGTTGCATAAATTTATTCATGCGTATTTATCCAGCTGACTGATTTTTTTTTTTTTTTTAGTGCTAAATACACAATGAAGTTGCTGTTGACATGTTACAATATGCTTCAATTTGCTAACATTGACTAAGGAATTCAGTATAATCACAGTTTTTACAGCATTTTTAATCTAGGTTTATGTTAGATTATAAATGTTGTTGATTCAAGTTCATGAGATGCGATGTCGAAGCACTTCATTTCACAAGGGGCATGAAATCAAACTATGTACAAGAATGTAAATAAAATTCCAGCTACTTATGATAAAGAGAACTTTAATCATTTTAAAAACATTTCAGGCTTCTTCAGGCTATTAAACACACATCATACACAGACATTTAAAAGCACATCTCCATGCTGGATTACTCATAATTGATGTTGCAGTTTGATTGAGATTAATTGAAATGCACAATGAAAAAACTAAAGTTTTGAACATTTTTGCGATATCTGTGTTTGCAAATGAACTCTTTATATAGAACCTTAACGTTATACTGTGACGATCAGCTGGAGTTGCCAAGCCAGCTTCCTGGTTGGGACGCCAGCCTCTGACTATTTATTCTGGGTTCTTCAGTATGTCTTTGTTTCATTCCTGGACTTTATCATCAATGAACTCTTGTCTCCACCCCTTGTATGCTGCTATAGCAGTTCATACAGTCTCCACCCTTTGACCTGATTTGTATGTGTATTTAAGTTCCGGTTGTCTGTGTGTGAATTCGCTCGTCAATGTTGGATGTACTTGTGTTTTTCCCCATTGTCAAGCCATTTGTGTCTCTCCGTGTTTCCCAGTGTCTCGTTGTTTGGATTTATCGTTGCCGACCCACGCTATGCACTCTGGATTCTTCTCATGTCTCTGCCTTCTATGATCTCATTCGCTGATGTCGACCCGGCCTATACTGACTACTGAGTTTAAATAAATGCTTGCAAATGGATCCACATGTTCCCTCGCATCATCTTTGTGACAGTTACCAAATTGATTGAAATTTGGAAGCACATTTCCGCCCCTGAGTAAAAAAAATAAAAAATGGTTATTGCGACTTTTTATCTCGGATTATGACATTTTTTTCTTAGAAACTCGCAATTGCGGATTTACAGTATTCTAAATGATTCTCAATTAATGAAATGATTAGACAATTCAGTATGTTTCATGTTTTATACCCGATTTTTTCTAAGTTGCAGAAATAATCATCAAAACAGATGTAAACAAAATGCCACAAAACTATGTAATGTTATTCATTAGGATGAGCCTGGTCTCATGAAAATGCATATAAATAGTCTGAAAAAAAAAAACCTCATTGTATTTAAAATGCAAAAATGGACGATTATATGCTATACATGTTTGGTGTGCATATAATATGCAATTTTTGCATGCATATGATACAAAATTTGTTGACGTGTATATGATACACAGTTTTTGTGTACATATGACACACCTCCACAACCCGTACTATTCATACGCACTTTCGTGAGACTGGGCTAATTAGGAAGCATAATAAGCAGCTAGATTTTCAGATTTCAAGTACATTTCCTTTAACATTTTTTCCCCCTACTATCATCCGCTCAATGTAAGTACTGTATCATTTTGGCCTCAGCTAGTGGAAGATAATTCCACAAGACATGAGGGTAACATGCCTGCTGAAAGCTCTCATGTCAACATGCCTTCATATCTAAAAATACCACTTACTAAACTCATGCAAACATTGGTATGTCCATAAAAAGAGCTATTCGCCTTCATAGTGGGTGCAGATTTTTTTCTCTTCTGCGGTACTGTGATGAAGACCACTGCATACTGAAAGGTCACGATGTAAATGAAGCACATCCCGCACGCTTCTCTTCAACATTTTTCATCACTTTGGTTTCCTGCACTACATTTAATAAAAGCAGCATACTATACTATATCTGTCATGATCAGCTGGAGTTGCCAGCTCAGGCCACTGGATGGCACTCCATTCCCCAGCCTACTGTGTGTGTCTGTGT
>JAUMHQ010000089.1:4895952-4912412 GCA_032361165.1 Enteromius paludinosus | reverse complement strand
ACCAAATAAGCCAGGCTTATGGCAGATAGTCTGACTTATTTTAATACAAATTAACTGGCAATAAGTCAGACTAACTGGAATAAGCCTGGCTTATACTCTAATCTTGGTTTATGGAACAGGCCCCAGGGCTGTGTCCGGTAGACTTTAGCCCCAACTTGTCTCACACCTGCATGGACGTTTCTAACATGACTAGTAAGAGCTTGATTAGCTTCTTCAGGTGTGTTTAATTAGGGCTGGAGGAGCTAAACTCTGCAGGACACCGGTCCGAGTTTGGACAGCCCTGACCTAAACCATTGTTGGACAATACACAATATACAGTAACAAAATAGTTAACTTATATGAAACAAATAGAAAGCTTGACCACATGGATGGATTTTATTTTTATTTCGAACACTGTACAGCAAACACACAAAACCAAGCAGTAGAAAGTAGAGGATAGCATTGTAAACATAATTGTCTGCAGGTGGAATCTCAGGGGAACTGATGCTAAATGTACTTTTCTATCTTAACTTTTTTTTTTTCCTCAAAGTTCAAATCTTAAATGCAACATGTACAGCGTAAACAAGGACATTGCCTTGTAAAGAGACAAAACTCTGACATACTGTAGGCTTAGCAAATGGGCTGGCGAAAGAATGCTGTGGTTGATTAGGAATCTAATGATCAACCTTTGCATGGCACTTCTTTTCTATATATTCAAGAACAGCTCCTTTGTCCTCAAAAATCAGTAACTGTACAATTTGGAAGCATGTCGAATACAAATTTCCCTTCTGATACCTGCCGGTTGTGTGTTATTTTAACATAGTGCACAGTCCTAAACAATTGCATTAGTCACACCACAACAAGCCTTTACTGTGTTAGCAAAGGTTATTAAGAGCTATCCTGGCCTTCTTTCATCCTAATATAAAGTTTTTATTTTGGCAATACACACAATTCGAAGCTCATTCATCCATTCAACACATATATAGAACACATATATGTCCTGTCTCATCCAGGATCTCTACTGCTTTCACAGAGGAACGTTTGTAAAGAGAATCATGGCTCAAGGGTCACGCTTCACTGAAAACCACAGGCTCATGACATTTACACATAAAAAGGTTTCTTATCTAACAAATCAGAACCGTTTTGACTTCAAAAATCATTATTTCGATGGCACAGCATTGTGTGGGAAGGAACATTGTAAAAAATAAATAAATCACAGAAGTCTTAAACATATAGAGCAGTAGGGAATTTGTTTAATATCAGCTTCTTGGGGGGAAAAAAAATGTTTTTCTTTATTCTAATACTCAAGGTTTAACTGCACATGCACATAACACATTGATTAATTATGTAAGCATGTACCGAACTCAAATTAGGTTTAGTTTCTTTGGACTTTTTCACAGTTTAATCAATACGTGTAGATGAAATAGAGCATTCAACAAGCAAACGTTTTACTTTTTGTGTCGTGCATTTAAAAAAAAGTGTCATACTTGGGCATATTTTGAATCTAAAAACTAATGTTTAATTACTGCTGGTACCTTGAAATGTTTGGACTGTAAATTGGCGCTTGAAATTTGCCCACTAAGTATATGTAAGGGCTTCTGAGAAATGAAACAAAATTCTAAAAAAAGAATAATCAGTAAATCAAAATTCTGAAATGATGTGCAAGTCCCCTTTCTCCATATTATGTCTAATATGGAAAGAAATACTCTCCAGAGGATCATCAGAGGGTTTGGCAATCATACATTAATACAGTCTGTCTCGTTTTTCTTTCCGGTTTGTAAGGACACAGAACCAGAGGTTTTAGTGAGTTGGTTGTATATGAAAACGTTTTAAACCCTGCTTTGCCACATGCAGATGAGGTTCAGAATTTAACAGCAACATAACGTTTGTTGATCAGAGAAGCACGACATACTGTATGTACGCTATCTAGGCCTTTCCCTACGCTTCAGTATTTGCAAAAAGATCTTCTGTGTTACATCTCAATGAACCCTAGAAAAAAACTACTCAATAGACACTACTGTCACTCCACTAAGCTAAATCTTCAGCAATGTTCGTCAAAAAGCCCCATGCCTCATGCTTGATGCTAGCATCGGGCAGTCGATAGTACGCTTGGTTAGTTTTCACGTTCGTGAAGAAAAAGCAAGAGACTACAATGGCGGCTAAATCGTCTGATCGATGTGATTGATGCTGAGTCTGTCCTTCCCCAGCGGTTCTCAGCTAAGGAGACGGTGTGCCTCCTCAACCAGTATGTCCATGTTACCACAGCGAATGTAGACACAAAATAGAAATTACATGAGAAGGAGAATAGGTTCCGACATCTGGGAGGCAGCATGTGTAAATGTTAGTGTTGTGTATGTAAGTGGAAGCTAGAAGCTTAGAATAAGAGGTCTGTAGATGTTGGCGACCCACTGGCAGTCATTGAGGAACAGTTGCTTCCCGTTGAAGTCCTGAGAACTGAAGGGATCAGGACTAATAGAGAGAAAAACAAATAAACAAATCATGTTACGCAAGCGTTCATTAGAAAATCCACTTCAATGCCAATAAGTGATTGCTGTTGTGAGATGGAATGCAATTAGGCTTGCCATAGATTTTGATAACTGCACAATTTGCAGTAAAATGAAAAAGTGTGTTTGTCGGCGCCGTCCACCTAGAGTTAGCACGCGGCGCTGACTGAACTGGTTTTGACACGCCATTACACCCTTGTCAAACTGCTGTACACCAGCAGGCTCAATATGACAGATAAACACTGAAGTGTAACCATAATATGCATTTTCAAAATGGATGGATTAATTGTGCGTGCAGGGGCTAGCGGTGACAAATACCTTCGATTCCTCATGTGGATCTTGAGTGGAAGATTCTGTTTCCCTGACAACTACAGCCTTGGTTACCAACATGTCAGGGTGCTGTTGCTTGGCTTCTTTTATTGCCATGGCAAGCGCCTGTGAAAAAAGTTAAATGAGAGAAACATGCAGCTAATGAATTAGTTAATACGCTTTCGGGCTAATTAATTTGCACGTTAAAGGCAGCTTGAAACAGAATGGCTTTTCTTTCCTATTGTGACATATTTTCTATAACAAGAAAAATGTATGATGATGTTGATTTTGTCCATCAAGAACCAGCTGAACTGTTGTTTGCAAATTGCTGTAATCTCATGTGAGTGACAAATTACTGGAGGGTAGAAATTGCTCACGCAAAGAGATTTTGGGGAGGTGAAGTTAATATTTTGGGGGATTTTAATTTAAAAATAATGCTTTTTACAGACAAATCATTTAAAATAAAAAACGTTCAATGAAAAATAATATTTGAATAGACACTTGACTTTAAAAATGAACATTTTGTCATCTGTTCCTGAGCCCCATGTTTTTCCAACGCTTTAAGACCTTTGTTCATCTTCGTAACACATTCTTAATGAAATATTAAAATATAAAATTGAATAAAGAAAATTCATACTGATGAGGTTCAAATTTCAGTTTTTCACATCCATGGCAAGCATTTTGGGAGGTGTTTTGACAATTGACCTACAGTAAGCCTCACGCCTGTTTCACACATACTCCGTATGCAGTCCGTGTGCGGTGCAGAAGCAGGAAGCAGTCATTGTGCTTTCACACAAGACACGTTTGCAGTGCGCTACTGACGCCGGTTCAATCCTTGATTTTATGCAAAACCAAGAGCAGATGATCTGACTTGTTTTAACCTTCTCAAAGGACCTAAATGTAGTCCCGTGTTGAACATACAGGACATTTTTATGGTTATACTCTGTATAATGTATGTACGTGACAAATAAAAACTCTTGAATCTTGAATCTCTTGAATTTTTTCACTTTTAAATAGTTTTATTTTTGTGTGGAGTAAAAAAAAAAAATATTTTATGCATTGTTTCATTTTGTTTGTAATGTAAAGTCACGCAGGTTTACTGTTTCATAACATGAAATATTTAAAGCATATATTTTTTTTAAATACAGGAAACATTTGGATAAAATATTAATACATTAATGTATATCTAAATATATATCATTTCATATAAGTGTCTGCCTGAATTTAAAGTACATGATGAATATATCCATGTAAATTAATAATATGCAGTAATAATATGTATTATATTAATTACAGATATGTACACTTTATTAAGATATGCATTTCTATATTAATAATTCATATTACACTTTATTATCAATTGAAACGACTGATATTTATACATTGTTATGGAAAATTAGAAGAAAACAATTTTAACACTTATATGTACACTTAAACTTTAACAAACTACTTAATTGACAGCCCTTTATAAATGACATCTGGCCTACTAATTAGACATAACATTTATGTATGGCCATGACATGCTAAATTCAAGTCTAAACTTGAATATAGATAAAAAGAGAAACACTACTGTATTCACGAACAATATATAGGCCCAACAGTTTGTATTCATGTTGAAAAACCTACACATAAATAGCGTAATGTTACAGTCATTACGCTTATATATAATGATAGTTGCTGAAGCAAGTGCAAGTACACGTAAACATGGCACTTAAAAAATAAAGGTTTGCATAAAAACATATCTGATCGCATTATGCAAGTTTTATAGAAGTACTGTGCTCATTTATTTATTTTCCTTTTTTATTTCTTTATTGGATTTATTTTTCTTATTTACTGTGTACAAAGTATCACACATTAATTGTGCGTAAATTATGAATTTATTACAAATTAATTCCAATCCATGTTCATTTTGCCCACAAACAATCTGCTGTTCCGGATTCCAGCACAGCAAAAATAGACTCTGTGCCGAAACGATCGCTGCACTGCTGCAAACGCACCACATCTGGAACGCACTGCCGGACAGCAACCACGTGCAGTGTGAACGCTCTGATCTGTTAACATGGGGGCGGAAAAAAATACGCACCGCATACGTACTGCAGACGGAGTATGTGTGAAACAGGCGTCACGCCCCTTAAGTTATTGTTGCTCCCTCGAACAAACAAACGCGTTGCTCACTGTTTTGCAATGACAGCTGCAATGTTTTTGCACAATTTTGGACACAGAAGGCCACCAAATGTAAATTAAATATTCCATGGATGGTTTACAGACCACCATGCAAGACGGAGAAGTCTCTTATTACGGTCGGTCATCACGGTCACGAATCAACGTCATGTACACTATCCCTCATGTACACGTGTAAAATGAAGTACACTTTGGGCTTAAGCATTCGCTCTCCAAAAAGCATAATCAACAAAATCCATGTAACCAGGTTTTCTAAAGCAATGTGCATTGCTTTTGTGCAAAATACCTTATTAAAATATAATCTTGTTACATGGCTGTTCGTGCCAAAGTAAACTGTCTCGCAATGCTCCCAGAAGCACTTCACTGTTAACAACAGACTATGAGGCTATTTCTCTTTGTTAGACTTTCAATGGATGGAAAGAAATACGTATCTCAGGTTTTATTTGAAGAACTCTTTAATTTGTTTTCCAACTATGGATTAATATTTTAAGGCTTTGGGATGAGTGTAAGTAGCCTAAATGGTGACAAGATATACATGTTTAGTATACTAACCCTTCTAAAGCAGACATAAATCATACATCTCATTAAAAATGTTCAGCCCTAGTTCTTTCTACACCTACCTGATCTTGATCAACGTCATCATCACCAGTAATGATAATCCTTTTTTCAATTCTTGTCTCTGAGTAGCCTCCCTTCACCGTCTACAAAACAAAAACACATGTAAATTTTCAATCCTTCAAGAAGGCCTTTCCTAAAAAAAGGCTACAAAAAGATATTTTTTTCAGATACCTTAGTAACATGAGTTGTAGTAGCTGATGTTACATTCTCAGTCACCATTAAAGGAGAACCATCTCTAGCTAAGGATCCCAGGTTCACCTGTTCAAGAATATAATGAGTAAACACTTCTGTAAGGTAGTGTTATACCTCACAAAAAAGCAATCTCTGGAATTTATTTTGGAAATAAAAGCCACAGACAAAACGGCAAAGCAGAAGCAATGACAGAAGGGGGTTTGGAAACTAACACTTCGATCGATAGTCCACTTTAGACAAAACTTTTGCAGTCATTAGAGTATTAGTAGACTGTCTATACCCTTTTACACTTTTTTTCCCACAACATATACATACAGACTATGAAAAACTCGCAAGTATATGTCAACTTATTCTACTAACCCTAAATCTACCCTAACAGCTTACTCTGAGAGTTATTAGACATATAGTTGGAAATTTATTGAGAATTACTGGACATGTAGTTGACATTCCGTTACAAAGTTAATTATAGTTAGTAGAATATCAAAAAGTGTAAACGAAAATACTTACAGGAGAAATTCTCTCTGTCATAGAGTATGCGGCCTCTCGCATACCGCTGATGCCATGGTCCTAAGACAGTAAACAGAGAAGTTACAAGATCCACCACAGTGCATGTAAGTGATACAAGAACGGAATTACTCTCATTTATGTAATTAATCATAACTGACACAATTAGGTTCTGAGGTTCTTACCTATCATGCAGTGACATATCACCAGTAAAGTACATATGATGAGCTAAAAGGTCTTTACCGGGTCTGCAATCTCCATTATGGTTGTGGTGACCTCTGAGCCGTTGGGCTGTGTCTCTATCTTGACCTCGGTCTTCCTCAGAGCTTGGGAGGCAATGATTTCACTGCTCTCTCTGCTTAGAGGATGGATTGGGGGTGACTTGGAGCTCTCCCGTCTCATCGACTGGGTATTAGCTTGTTCTGTAGAGTCTTTCCTCAGGGCTTGGGCAGCTTTTACTGACCGAGGAGCTTTCTTAGGTACAAAAGGCTTGGGAAAGAAATGAAACAGATTAGGTTGAAACCTGGGAATGATGATGAGATTTAAGAAACATAGTGCCAATCAAACGAACTTGGCAGCATATGGTGAGTCATGGTTCAAAAGAAAAGAATAAGAAGCAATGAAAAACATAACAAAATTCTGAAATCAAAAGAAACCAAACCTGAACTGACTGACTGAACTATGGAGGGCAGCATCAAATGGAATGGAATTAGCATCAATCATGAACTCAAATTCCAATGTAATTTCATGCTTTGCTCTGATGCCCTGTAGAATGTGAGAAAAAATGGAATGTGACTGCATCCATCAGCACATTTACACATTTACTCTGACCAGTGATTGAGTGAGCCAGCCACTTTTCTGAAAGAGATAGGACACTCGTCTACCTCTGGTTTACGTTCCTCCGGTGGCTTTTGTTCAACAACAGGCTTTGGTTTCTCTACGGGCCTTGGTACTTCTACAGGTCTCTCCTCTGGAAAGTAGATAGGATCTGCTCCCAGTATAAAGGCTGGATGGGTGGGACGGTCAGAGAGGCCAAACTCTGGTGAGAAGTCTTTCTCCCCCAGCTCAGTCATGCCTCTGGAAAATTCTTCGATACCCGTTTGGAAGTCCATGAGCACAGTGAAGTCCACCTCAGCCTCCAGGCTGGACGTTGAGCTAACAGTGATACTCGAGCATTTGCGCTCAATGCCCAGGTGGGTCTCCTTCAGGTACAGAGTGTCTGGGTCGGGATCATCTTCTGACACCGATCCTAACCGTCTCTCCCAGGGCTCTCTCTGAAGAAGCAGAAAAATAGGTCTTGGTGCAAGGAACCAGCTATGCTACATGAGCAAATGTTGACTGACAAACATGTAAAACAAGGCAGTGTAATGGATGTTACATCTTCTTCACAAGACAAGAATGAGACAACATTGTGGTGACTGATGGTTAAAGAATCTAGTAGGGATGCAGGGTTAGTTCAACTAAAAAGACTAACTGAAATGTGTTACAAGTGTTACATGTCTCTGAGGAAAAACTGGTACAATAATATACCAATACATTTTCTCCCAAGGGTAGAGTTTGAATGTTTAGCTCATATGTACTTTCTTCACAGCAATTTCAGTTTTGATAGCCGTTTTTTATAGCCAACTTCATGTTAAATTCATGCTAAGTGTGGCAAAACTTCCTAAACTGTGCCAAGGAATCAATGCATGTGGTGGATGCATTCAGTGACATTTCTGTGTAGGATTGTTGTGTAGGATGGTTTGGATCATGCAATTAATTCATGCTGTGATGATAGGAGCAGAAGACAGAAGGCAAATATAAGTGCTTATGTGTACAAAAATATGAAAGTCAAAGCTTTTGGGTTAGCAAAGGAGGTAGCAGTAGCTAGGATGAGTGGAAAAATGAGGCACCTGGGCTTCCTCCTGAGGCTCCGCATGAATTGCTGGAGTGGGAAGGGGCTCCTGGAATATGAGATGAAATAATAGGAAGAGCAATGCAAAGTTAGTGCACTGAAATTTGAGATAACAGGGAAGGAGCCCAGACTAGGCTCTGAACCAACAACCAGACATTTATATAACTGACTGACACAGATACAAATGTAGACAAAGAGTCTTCAACAGTGTGAACTAGAGCGTACAGTATATTGCACCACAACAATTGAAAGTTAAAATGTATTATGGCAGCTGGGTGCAATTTTGCACTAAGTGCCACTATAGAGCCTTTTAATCAATCAGAACATTATATCTACAGTAAACGTCATTTTGCATGGTTATTCCTCAGGCTCTTTTAGTCCAAGTTTCTTTTTTTTTATTAATTTCTTTTGGTTTCAATGTTGAGTGAAATACGGTAGTATCTGTTCTGACAACAATTGAAATAGCAGCTCATTGGGCTTTTGCATAAAAAAGAAAAAAGCCCTCAAGGTTTCTTGCAGTTTGTTGTGAAATAGTGTAAGTTTTTGACCAATTTTTTTTTTCCAGCAAGTCAAGGAGCAAATTTTAAATCCTTAATAATGAAGCTCTGCATATTGAACTCTAAATGACAGCTACAACCGTTCCTTGTTAAATCAACTTTCAGAGCCCTTCTTATGAACAATACCATGGCCATTTTTGTAAAATCTTACAGAAGCCCTTTTGTTTGCAAAAATGGCATTTTAGCATAACAATATGGTGCACAGGCCTTTGATTCCTTGCAACAACCATTCCCTACATGCCTGGTAAGAGGGAACAAGAGAAAGAATGTTGGAAGGCAAGACCGCACATCAGGTGGAAAGTTAGTGGAACGGAAGCCTGAAGCTTAAGCAATGGAGATTATGTGGAAGATCCTAAGTGTTTCTCAAATGCGCAAGCAGATGTTGAGCTGTGCAGAGGAAGGAGAGGAAAAGGAAGTGGCAAGTCCTCATCCAATCAGACAGTGGTTATAGTACTTCTATCAGCCAATCCTACGGTTATACAAAAAACTGACTGTTCTACTCAACTCTCCTCAGAAACAGGTTGCTTATGTTTACTGGCATATGCATTATGCAAAACTATAGATATGGGGGTGCCTTTCATGCGATGCTTTAGTTCCTGTGAGTGACAAGCAGATTATCAAGCAGTTGTTACCACTGGTTTCCTCTTGGAAGATTCCATTGTGGAGCTCTTGTGAAGACTGTTGCCAGAATCGCTTTTGGTGATAGGTTTGGTACGTGTATCTCTTGCCCTCTGGGATTTTACAGGTGGGTATAAAGGGGGAATCTGGTCAAATGCTGGAAATGTTGAATTGGTGGGAAAGTCAAACATAAACAAGGGATCTTCAAAAAGAAACTGATCTTGTTCGATACTAAGTCTGTGGTCTGCATTGTTCTTGAGATCCCTTAATTGGGGCCTGTCTTGGAGAGACTGACAGCTATATTCTCTGACTTCCCTATTGTGACAATTACTCGCCCAGTCTTGCTTGGCAAAATTTCCAGTGTGTTCTAAAGCTGCAGAATTTCTGGGCTGCGACAAGCTGTCCAGGGAATTCTCAAAGCCAACTTGCTCCTCTTTAGACTTGGTCCCTTCACTGTCATCAAATGATCCTGAAATGCTTTGCTCACTCAGTTGTCCTTGCAGCTTGGCTCCTCTATTGCCTTTTAACTTCTTTGACCTCTCAGGCTTCAGTGGAACGATTCGTTTCACCTCAGACTGTGATGTATCGCTTGCAGTGGAATCGTGTCTTTGGATTGTTGAGCCTTTACCTCTTGAATCTGGTTTAGATGTTTGCTTCTGTAAAGTTTCTCTGGTGTTTTCTGTTTCACAGGACTGCCTCTCCCACCGGTTTTCATTATATCGATCTCTCATATATTTGTCCATGGCTGCATTGGGAGAAGCCTCTCCGAAGCTTCTCTCTACATACCTTGCCAAGTCGTCTTCTCTACTGGTTACCCCCATATACTTTTTATCGCCCCAGAGTCTCTCTGTTGCATATTCATTGCATCCATTTGTATGAATGACATTCTCTGACAAACATCTGTCCTCAGGGTGCCCATTATCAAACGCTTTCTCCTCCAAAGAACCGGCACCCTGGAAATGGTTGTACCTTAAAGCAGGGCTTTTAGCACGATTTCTCAGGGGCTTCTCTGGTGATAGGATGGTTTCTGTTGAGGTCCTTTTTGCTACACTTTGTTTTTCTCTTATGTCACTGTGTGTGGTGATGGATTTCCCTCTCATTTGGTCTTCCGTCTCTCTGTTGAATCCAGTGGCTAATGAAGCTACTCTAGGACTCCTGCTTTTTTCGTCTTTTTTACTGAGGGGCAGGTCTCTTTGACAACCATCTTTCTTCTCAATCAATAGGCAATCCTCTGAGGCCTACATGTCAATAGAGTGAACAGTTTTAATGGCTTGTCAGTTCCAACAACACCCTCTACTGTAACTTGTATGCCGCATATATTTGCAATATGAATCTGAAAAAAAAATCTTATGATGCAAGATAACAGTTTATTGATCAGAAGAGGAAAAAATCATGTTATCAAGGTTATGTACAAGGTTGGATCGATTTTTTGAAGTTAAACAGAAAAGGAGACGTTCATGTACATAAGCACTTAAAATTCCATTTGCATTTATTATTGAGCAATATCATTGTCTTTACGACTAATTAAAGAAAGTGCATTCATGCTGTGTTCAAATAAACCACTCCAGCCAGATTCTATTAAAGATCAAAATTGCTGCTAGCACTTGACCAGAGGCATGACATGAAATGGTTCAACAGCATCCCACTTAAAGAGAGATTAGTCACATAAAAAAAAAGCGCATGAATAACAAATCAAGCATTCGGCAAACTAAATCCGAGACCGGTACTGACATAAATCTGAATAATCCTTGACAGGAATCTAAAAGCAGTATCAGACCAAAATAACACTAATTATATAGAATTTTGCATTTAAAAAAGGCACCGCACAATACGATTCCTTGCAGGTACCAATTACTCACAGATTTTTTCTCCGGAGTGCTACCAGACGAGGCTCCAGAGAGACGTTTCTCTCTGTGGACCAGTTTGCTGTTGGGCTCTCTCAGCGCTCTTTTCAGCTCATTGATGCTGGCTTGATGTTTCTGCAACACATCCTCTGGTTTATCCAGGAACTGCTATAAAACAAACAGGTCAATCGGTAGAACCACTTACCTTCAGCAATTACTTAAGTGAGGGCTTTCTGGAGACCAGCACAACAGATGTTTATCTAACCATGTTAAGTACATAATAAGTACGCAAATGCAAACATCAGGCGCACATGTTCTGTTATTGAAACGCATGGATAAGCATGTCGAAATAATAAAAAACTCCAACAATATAATTTTCGTGAATAAAATGACCTGTTCCATCTTATATAGACAGTACATTCTTCTTTTCAAGAGAACATTTAAGACACAAAAATCATTTTAGTCTAATACTCTAACATGCTTCGTACAGTAAATACTGTGATGCCGACAAATTGTGACAAACATCTGTCTATATGATTTAAGCCCTCTTCTTTATGAATCACTGCATCCTCAACAATTAAGACAACAAAGCAGCACATAAAACATGAAACATGCTGGTGTTGGTAACAGGTGTCAGATGAACTGCCATCTTGGCTCAGTTACTTCCTCTAGAAAACAATTACAGCAGAAAAAGAGAAACTGCAACACGTGACGTTACAGAGAGTGACAGCTCAGGCAGTTGATCGATGAGAAATAGTACCTCCTGTTTAGGACGTGGGGCCAAGTCCTGGTCCGACTGGGATAAAGGGGTGGTGGAGGGGAGGGGGATGGTGGTGCAAGCCAAGGAACGGAGGCAGAGGCAAAGTGAGGTAGTGGAGACAGAGAGGCAGAGCATGGTTGAATTCATAAAGCAGGCAGCCAAACAGAGAGAGGAACTCTCATACAGATGTTGATGTCAGCCATGGAAGTACAGAGAGTGAAAGAGGTTGTGTCACTGCCTTAGATACACAGGTTTAGAGGTGTCTTAGTCACATTGCGCAACATGGCATACTGTATCCAATTCAGTGACACAAATCTCCTGAGCTTTCTTTTCATCATACATGTTTTATGAGGTGCATGTACTGGAAATTATCTGTGAGCATGAATAAACGATACACCAATGACATACTTTATCTCTGCAAAAACCTTTCCAGCACAAATCAATACATGGGCTGTTCTGCAAGTAGTCTTAAGTCAACATGGTGCTAAGACGAGACTAATCTGGCAGTATGGCAAAACATCAGCTCTGTTTCTGAAGAACGTCCCTGAGCTCCTCCCTACTTAAGAAAGAGTTTGTAAAATGATCCTGCGATTTATAAAAACAGATGGAAAAATTGGGTCTCATTTATTAATCATTTTGTACTTTTATGTTCACAAAAAGTGCAAAATTTCACCCAAATTTGCCTACGCACATAAATATTTTAAACTTAAATCAAGTGTTTGATTCTAAAACACATTTCAGTTCAGCAGCTATAATACAATAATATTTAGTACAGTTACTAATTCCATTTCTAAAATTACATTTTTCTCCTATGTACATATAATTAGTGAATAAGACCCAATATATTTCTTAAAGTCAACATGAAATGACAACCCAAACCCTTTATTATTATTATAGAGTATGTAAATCTGTCCCTTTTAATTGTTATTTGTATATTTGTTACTAATGATTACTATAACCTATATTCATTTTGATTAATATAACACTACATGGCTTGCATTATTGCATTAACTACTGTTAAGTTTTTTGCAAGCCTCTGTTCCATTCTGTATAACAGTAGCAAAAAAAAAAAAGAAACAAGGCCTAAATAGCTATTGTTTGCACTATTACTGGGGGGAAAAACTGAAACTGATGAAGTTACATTGTACATTTTGACATACAATTAAAGCATTTTTTGAATAACGTGCACTGATGAATTGCACACAATAGGACCGGGAACGTATATAAAGGAAATACAGTATCAGCTGTGATTTCATATTAAATTAAGTAGGACAAAAAAAACAAAGCCAATAAAAGTGCATTATCTATAACAGTTCTCCTTTAAATACTTACAATACAACTATGAACAATGTTCTCATCTAGATTTCAAGAAAAGCCACAAAGGCTGGAAAATTACATGATCTGCCATGTGGCTAACAACATAGCAACCACGTTGCTATTTCTTCAAAGCACTCTAAAGTCATGCTAGCGGTATGCCGATTTAGACTGCAATTGAGACAATGACAGACAGACAATTAGACACACAGACAGATAAATCACACTAAAAATACCTCTGTCTTAGAGTCTACAGGAGAGCCTGCCTCCTCCCTCTGTCCGCGAGAAGATGAAGAAAGAAGTGATAGTTAGAGGACAGCAGTGAAGGGTTAGAAGCATGAAGAACAGTGCAGAATTTGAATTAAATTGAGGAAATTAGCAAACAGAAAGAGGAAGGGGAGATTTATAGAGAAGTTGAGAAAGTTAGATGCAGAAGGGTATCAACAAAACAGGCAGGGCATAGAAATATATTTAAGGTTAAAGGGTTAGTTTACCCCGAAATGAACATTTTTGTCATTAATTACTCACCCTTACTTAAGACCTTCGTTCATCTTCAGAACACAAATTACAATATTTTTGATGAAATCAGAGCCCTCTGACCCTCCATAGACAGCAACACAACTGAAAAGATCCCAGATCCAGAAACATAGTAAAAACATCTGTAAAACAGTCCATGTGACATCAGTGGATCAATCTCACTTTTGCAACTTTGTTGCACAAAGAAAACAAAAATAACATAATTAACTCAACAATTCATCTCCCCTGACATGCGTTTTCTACCATTTTAGAGTGTCACAATGCATATGCCCACTTTAATTTGACATGTAAACGCTTAATTAATTCTTTGACATAACCAGCCTTGTTTACATCCAGAGGAAAGCACACACATGAACGTAATATGAGGTTCTTTACACCTAGACGAAAGCGTACGCATATGTTGTGATACTCTCTAAAAAGGGCGGAAAATGTTGCACAAAACAAAGTAATCTAATAGCATTGCAAAACTGAAGTTGAGTCACTGATGTCACATGGACTGTTTTACTGAAGCTTTTACTACGTTTCTGGATCTGGGATCATTTCAGTTGTGTTGTTGTCTGTGGAGGGGCAGATGGCTCTGATTTCATTAAAAAGATCTTAATTTGGGTTCCGAAGATGAACAAAGGTCTCATTGGAACGACATGAGGGTGAGTTATTAATGACAGAATTTTAATTTTGGAGTGAACTAACCCATAAGTCAGGTCCAAAAAAGAAAGGCAAAGTTAGGAAAAGGTTTTGGAGTGGGAGACTATTTTAATCAGAAGAGATGGCAAGGAGAGTGTTAGTTAAACAATGTGATTTGAACTAGCTGTTAAAATCTTCTCAGAAGAATAGTAACCCATTGCCATCCATAAAGCAAAGACGGTATGAACCTAAACCTGCTTCTTTTCCATAGAACACTTATTAGAAAAAGCTGGCACTAGCTGACACTAGACACTGTTGTGTGCACAGAACCTTGAGCTCCACAGTCTTAGATGGAGTGAAGTCACTTTCAAGTCGCTGGTCTTCAGCTTGTTCATGATCTTGGTCCAGATCCTGATCCAGACTGGGCTCCAGGTAGTCCTGGTCCAGCTCATCTCTGGGAAGGCTGGGAACAGGCTCACAGGAGGTGTGCTGGGAGAGTCGGTCCATAGTGTCACCTAAAGCAGACTCTGAAAGAAAAAGAGAAATCAAAGCATGTAGTGTAAGAAACCCAGCTGTAGTAACCTACTGTTTGCCTTAAAGGGAAAGTCTGAATTAGATGCCCTGACAAATACAGTAAACATTGGGGTCTGTAAAAAGTAAAAAGTATGATTACAAAAAAAAAGCATTGCCCATTGTCAATGTAACATGAAAAAAAGTACACTTTTAACTGACTTGACCAACTATTGATGCAAAAGTTCACCAAAGAAAAGTAAATGTAATCAAACCTGAAGACATCAAGCCTAGAATTGAGAGTATTTCTTTTTATTTGAAGCCCTAGAGATGTTGTTTGGATTATCAAATATGTGTAGTTCATGCAGTTTGAGTGCTGCTGTTATTGAAGCAAAAAGGAGACGGATCAAATCTTGCGATGCACCTCAGTGTATGTTTATTTTTCAATTCAGTGCTTCACTGTTTATAATTTATAATGAAAAGCCTGTATTAATTGTCCCGCTGTAGCATTGTGAACAGAATATTAACAGGAGAATGTGAAAGGTTTCACTTTTTGGAATCACATTTTGAAAGTATAACAATTTACGTTATACAGGTTTGCAAATGTGTAAATCAAAACTTGTAGAAAGGTGCTAACTGAAGTAGGATTTGAGCATTTGATGTATTTTTTTTTTTTATATCAGAGAAGTAAATTACTTACCTCCATCTATGCTGCGCGACAGCAGGTACCTCCTGCTAATCGATCGTTCAAATTGAGGAGCTGGCCTGTCAATCAAAGCACTAGCCTGGCGAGTCTGGGCTTGGGTCCGCCCACTGTAGCGGAACTTTGAGCCAATCACAAGAAATCCTTTGGGAGGTGGCTCAGGAGAGACCAACCTGTATGAGGGTAAAAAAAACAGAAGTGATGCAAGAAAATGTGATCAGGTGCAACAGAAGGAGAGTGGATGAAAAAAATAGTATTTTTAAGAGTTTTAAGAGTTAAACAGATCTCCGGATCTGGCAGTAACACTTTTAGCTGTAGCTTACCATGGATCATTGAATCTGATTAGACCATCACACTTAAAAATGACACTTGAAAAAGAGTTTTCCTATCTAAAACTCGACTCTTCTGTAGTTACATTGTGTACTAAGACCGACGGAAAAAGGATAAGTTGTTATTTCCTAGGCTGATATGTCTAAGAACTATACTTTCATTCCGGAGAAATAATCAAGGAACTTTGCTGCAGCAGGTGCAATAATATCAAGTATCACCTGAAAATAGTCCCCAGCATTTTCAGGCAATTAAGCAGTGCCTGAAAATAATAAATGGCAATTTTAGAATGGATTCAAAAAATTGTTTAACTCTAGGGGAGCTGGAAAATAATAATAATTTTCAAAAAAGTGGCATGTTCTTTTAAGCCTAAGTGAAGTTTGTCAGGACTTTGGGTTATACTTTATTTGAAAGGAACGCCAGCTTATAAACAGAGCCGTAGATCACTGAGAAGCTGCGCGTTAAGTTCGCGGGTGATTCAGTGG
>JAUMHQ010000089.1:4870364-4882859 GCA_032361165.1 Enteromius paludinosus | reverse complement strand
TTTAATAAACACTTCTGCCACTTTTTTTGAGCCTCTTAATTAGTTTTGTTTTTTATGTAAATGATTCAATAAATACCATACCGTGCCATTCATACCGAGGTATTACCGTACCGTGAAATGTTGATACCGTTACATCCCTAGTCAATACCAATTATTACAGATCAAGTAAACGAATAACCAATATTTTAAACATATGTATGTCTGGTATAAAAATAAATCTCTTAGAAAAACTTTCTTTTATTGGCAAATTGGTCTTGAAAAATGATTGATAACCATATAAATGCTTAATATCAGTGCTGATAATCTGCCCGACTGATAATCGGTTGACCCCTAGAGAGAATTTTAGAAATTTGATATTGAGGCTCTGATAGAAGTGTGAAATTGAGGTCCTGAGATAGACCATTTGTGAAGTCCAGGAGACAGTATGGGTGTCCCATTTACTGTTTTTTTTTTTTACCTTAACAGTTCTCACCAGCCTCCTTAATGCATCTTTTTGCCGGTTTCGAGCTGATGTGGATTCCATATTGGACTGCTATACCTGACAGTTAATGCAGCATTACATCATCAAAATGTGGGCTTAGAGATAGACTGCAATGGCTTAAGCTACTATTTGGGACAGATCCAACAAAGCAGCCATTGTACCATTGTTTTCAGCCTAAACGTTATGTTCATTGAGAGCGCACGTTTAGCTGTTTAATTCCAGTTTACCTGTGCAACACATTCGCCCTCGGTTATGCTCATGGGAAAAAAAGGTTGTGAAAACAGGATCTTGTTCTTACAGAACTGCCAAATGCAGCACAATGCAATGCATGTCAGCATACTGCCATCAGGGGAACTCATGGGACGTTATATAGGCACGCTAAGAGCATGATGGAGGCGTGTGTAGGACGGGACGGTTGCAGTTTGCCATTAATAGCACGCTGTGCTCAATTAGTCCAAACAACATGCTACAGGAATAGCTTGCAGAATTTTTGCCACTTTGTATTGCTACAGCCTTGACATGAATTAAACAGTTGGTTTTTGGCTAATTAGTGGTGTTCGCTTTTACTACTGCTCATTCCTAGGGTAAAAAAAAGAAAAAAGAATTTAAAGTCAAACTATTACACTTTGGCGCATTACTCATCCACAGTTTCTGCTAAAAAATTATATCTCAAATCATGCACCTTGTTGAGGAGGTGTGCTATTACCTATTTAACCCTTTCACACGTACGTTTAAAGTATTCAAGCTGAGCCCCAGGAGTGTGTTAGACTGTTGTTTTAGATTGCATCACCTTGTATTTCTATGGCTACTCTTCAAGGAGCTACATTGGCATTGTAAAACAATATTCTGTTTTTGAAATATGTGTGGGTAAGTAAGAATAGAGAACACTTTATAGCAGGGTTTCTCAAATATTATTACCCTGGAGGTCCGATGCACTGCAGAGTTCAGCTCCAACCCTGATAAAACTCACCTACCTGTGATTTTCTAATGATCCTTAAGATCCTTAAAGTGAGTTTAATTAGGGTTAGATCCAATCTCTGCAGTGCATTGGACCTCCAGGGTAAGATTTGAGAAACCCTTCTTTATAGTAACCTACACAATGTGTTTCTGACATGAAAAATATTTCCATAGACATCATTGCTGCCGGTACTTATGTGTATTTAAATATCTGGGAGAAAAAAATTACATAAACATTATGTGGGTGAAAACACTGAACAGCTGTAATATATGACAAGAGATGAGCTCTCTCTGGGCTCTCTTTGGTTCAGCGCCAAAGCGTGAAAGCAGATTGGAATATAGCAGATGGTCATGTGATATTCTAATAAAACCAGCGTGAACGTACACACAAGGCTTGAGTGATCAGACTTACTATTTTTGACTGGTGGACAATGAAATCCCAAGACCTTACATTAAAGGACTTATGAGTGGGCTTTTTTGAATACCCCAGCTACCACATACAGTAGCTAACAAAGCAAGCTATGGAACGCCTGTTGCATTATAGCGGCAGTTTTTATATAGCCAATAGCACTCACATTTTCAAAACAATCGAAAAATCAAGAAGCATGATTAACCAAATTGTCCAAAAGTTAATGATTGTTCTAAAAGGTTATAAACTAAAGTGTTTATCTATTAATAATTCTAAGCCAATGAACAATGCCAAATGTCACATGTGATACATGATATGGCCTTTCAGACCAATGCACTTCTGTGGTTTGGCAACAGATCCACTCGTTACTTAGAGGAAAGATAGGTTACTGTAACTAAATTTGTCTCTAATGTTTTTACGGTTTATCTCAATGTGTCCGCCTTTGTTTTCAGACACCCACTTCGATGAATAAACCTGGGCCCTTTTTTGACTTTTTCATGACCTTTCCAGTCTTTAGTGATTACTGGATGAGAAAAAAAAAAAAAAAAAGTTTAACTTTTAACAAAAGCAATATTTAGTCTATGAAACGGTACAGCTAAGTATATTGTGACTAGAAAATGTGCACAATGAAATTTCCATAGTAAGCATGCAGCACATCTCCAAGAGCTCTGAACATCTGGAAAGCATCTAATTATTGTGTACAACATCTAATGGCCATCTTTATAAGAGAGATGCTAAATTGTATACGTCTCTAATAGAGCTGAATGTATTTTTAACAGCTGACAGGGAATGTTTTAGAGATGTATTGCAGATGAGCATACTCTCTGAAAACACATCTTGCAGATAATAAAGACAAAGCACCAAAAAGGGGTTCTTTGAGTTCCCAAAAGACCCTTTCAGAGAACAGTTTGTATAAAAGAACACTTTTTTTTTACATTTTTCCAATTTACAGAGATCAGCCCTTAAAAGAACCAATTTTCTCAAAAACAATATTTTAATCTAAAGAACCTTTTGTGAAACAGAAAGGCTCCATGGAGGTTAAAGGGATACCAAAAAATGTCAACCTTTAAGCTTATCTTCCCAGTACAAAATACAATATTTCGTTAAGATATGACCAGTATCACGTGCATGCAATGTTTAAGTGTAGTAGTGCTCTCAGTAATGGTGGAAGACATGATTTGGAGGAGAATTGTTGAATTCAGTTGGTATTTTTGTCTTCTTTGTACACAAAAAGTATTCTTGCAGCTTCGTAAAACTGCAGGTGAACCCCTGGTGTCACATGGACCATTTTTGATGTCTATGTTTTTGGTTATGGGAACATTTCAGATATATTGCTGTCTATGCAGGGTCAGAAAGCTCTCGGATTTCATCAAAAATATCGTATTTGTGTTCCAGTAATGAACAAAGGTCTTACTGGTTTGGACAACACAGTCTCATGACCAATTCGTACGTATTCGTACAAGGTCCCAAATTCGTGCTAATTCGTACAAGGGGTAAGTATGAGGGTAAGTAATTAACGACGAATTTACATTTCAATAATTGCAATAAAAAAACCTTTATTTTCAAGAGCGTTTTGTGAACGTTAAAGATTCTCAGATAATCCACAGATGCCTTTAAAGAACCTTTATTTCTGAGAATGAAGGGGATGTAGGCTACATCCTAGATCTTAATCATTCCAAAACATTCCCAGGTTTAAAAAGCGACTTGATTTTGCAGTCTAATTGCTGGAGACCTTTGTAATTCCAACTGAGCCTCTTCAGGCAAAACAGCAGAAAAATCTGCCATGAACCACATGGGTGCTGTAGTATAAACAAGCCACACAATACAAACACACCAACAAATACATAACAAGTCCAGTTGTTTTCCGAAACGCGTCGGCAAATGTTCATTTTTCTCTCAGCGTGCTCCTTCAGCTCTATTATAGCAAACTAACAGTGCGCGCACTGGAGCGTACGTACTCCCGCGCTCTCCATAAGTCTCAACAGCTTTCAGTTAATTGGCTTCTCTAGCCACACGACGCGCGCGCGACTGCCCCCGGTGCCACACCCTCTTTTCACTAAACAGCTTTGACACCTCACTTACATCTGAGTCACCAATAAGCAACATCTGAATTATACTGAAGCTCCAGGTAACCTATTCACACTGCGAAGATTAATATTATTCTGCACGTGACACCATAGCACGGCCATCGGGGAAGAAACACAGCAACTGAAAGCATGCTTTATGCAATATACTGTAAGACACATATATTGGTTAAATATCAGCTCTGGCCTCCACTATAATTGAAATAGGTTAGTCTACCTGTACTGACATTACACGTAGGCTATTGTTCAGTGCAACAACGGCATGCTTTTACTGTCCTCTCCACTAAACCCAGTTTAAAAAAAAATGACCACATGACCAAAAGCGGTAACAATTCCTTGTTAACCGACTGGCCCGCCGCGCAAAATGCCAGAATAACGCAAGATTGTAGGCTCATCACAAGGGCATCTAGGCTGAGCCCTAGCTTCAAGCGCTGAGAGGACACATTTAGCCCGTTTACGGTGCACACTTCACGGATAGTGAACATACACGGGATGACATCGCAACAAAGAGCCCTACCTGTCTCCCCAGGTTTGACGCGCGGATTTCCGTCCAGATGCCGAGCATTGAGGGCTCGCGATTGCCACCGCCCTGCTGCTTCTGTTCTCCGTCAAAGGATGGGGACTGTCCGAGAGGATGAATGAGCGGAGGGGGGAGAGCTGTGCTTTCGGGCGGATGGATGAGAGGAGAAGAGGAGGAGGAGGAGAGGAGAGGAGCGTAGGGGGCGTATGCGCGCTGGAATACACCAAACTCCTTCCTCACCGCTGAGAGAGCAGCGCTCAACTGAACACGCACCGATTTCATCATCACGGAAGCGCTATGAGCCTCCGGGCCGCTTTATGTCCGTCCATATACACTAGCGTATTCTTCTTATTCAGTGAAGAATTAAAAAACACACATATATGTTAGAGAATATCATGTATCTATTGGCTAAATGTTGTGGGAGACAAATTTCTCCAAGGTAAAAATGTCAGGTGATATTGATCGTATTTTGATAATATTTGAAGTAGTTTTATTTAAGTGAAAATAGTATCAACTCTCAGTTAGGTGCATTGTGTTGTCTGTCAGTCTATCTATTAATTAATTAATTTATATGTTTTATATGCTTAGAGGTCCCTTAGGACCGCAATATTAAAACTAAACAAAATTTTTTTTAACATTTATAAAAAAAAAAAAAAATATTATTTGTCTGTAACCTATAGTTTTGGTGAGCTTTGACTTTCTTTGTATGTAACAAAATATTTATTTTTATGTTCTTTACTACTTTACTTCCTTTCAGTTTATTTGTTATTATTCTTTGTGGAAGTAGTACATAGTATTTGCGTGCGTGTAAATTATTTATTTATTATTTTTCTTGCATTTCTTTCCTTTGTTTTAGCATAAAAGAAGATATTTTTTAATAATGTCGGTATCCAAATAGTTTTAGTCATCATTCACAAACCTTTCCACAAAATATTTTCATTTATGTTTCAAAGAAGAAGGGCATACAGGTGGAACAGCATGAAAGCGAGTAAATTATGAAAGTATTTTCATTTCTGAAATTGATGAACTGAATTGGAAATGAGCTTGTCTCAAACTAATACTACAACAAACCCGAAAATTAAAACAAAAAACTAATATTTCCACAATCCGTTATGTATGTGAATCAAAGATGATGAGAAAGAGGACAACTTGAAACTTAGTTCAGCATGTTCAAACACTTCAAATCCACATCCTCCTCCAGACATCCAAACATCTCATGGCATAGAAAGAATCCCAACCCCACGCAAAACCCTGTGTGCACAACCGGTTTACCGACAGCCCTTCTGCCTACGGACAGCTGCTGATAGATATCCCTCACTTCTGAATTAAGGGAACAGTCTTAAATGCACTGCTGATGAAACCGAATGTAATCACAGAGTTATTAGATGTCCATTCAATCTCTGTGGTGTGAACTGAAGGCCTGCTGCCTGAAATCTTATTTCTTATTCTTTTTAATAAAAGTTTAAAATCTGGTAGGGCTCTAAAGTTATAACCTCATACGAACACATCTGAAAAGTTTTTTTTTTTTTTTATCCATGCAAATAATTGCAGTTATTTCTGGAGTATTATTGCATATTCAGCCCTATTAAACAGTGAAGTTGTTGTCTGATGGGAAATGTGCTCTGTAGTGGGAGTGCATTTGTAATTACAGCACAGGAAATGAGTGTGCATGCTGAGAAAATTACAGCAGAGTGTTCGAATGACAGGCCTTATATACACAAGTGTGTGTATGGTCACGCGTAAAGCCATTATTCACCAGAAATAGAAGATATTTCCGTTTTTGGTCAAGAAACACTAACAAATTACTTGAAAAATCAAGAACAGAGAGAGGAATAATAAAAGCACCTTGCATAATAAATGTGCTTGGTACAGCTGGGACTGCTGCGATTAATATTTCAACCAGAGGATGGCAGCATTATTTTCTGACCATGGTTTATTCACAAGCTTTTGTGTTTTGTTCACAGCTTGATTTGAAATCCGCTACTCCCATATGAACAGAATATGTGGGAAAATTATTATCTTTCGAGTAATTACCATCATTATGCGTGTTTTTCTGGAAAACAACACCCTTGTTTTCTGTCCTTTGTGGTTTGGAGTGAATGTCACAAAAAGTTCATTTGTCATGTTAGATTAAATCAGAAAAGAGACCATGAGATGTTTGTCATAACATCTTAACAGTACTCAAAAGCCACCTAAAATCGGAAGCTGCAACCAAAATATGAGCACAGCAGGGAGAATGATGCTGAATCCAAATAACAAAATTCAACTAACCATGTGCATAAAATAAACTTGTTTAGCAGGCTTTAAAACAGAGGAGAACAAACGTAGCATATTATGGCTGATGTCAGAAGCATCCAGTGGTATTTTGATACAAATTCATTTGACATTTTGTAGAAGCTATCGCCAGGTGAGGCAGATGGAAACACGAGCAGGTTGCGTGAGATGTCCTGCAAGCTATGGATAAAAGTACACACTTAGAAGAGCTTGAATCTTTGGAGTTCAAAAAGGTTCAAAGTTGAACTTAAAGGTTCTATAATGATCCACTGGTTATTTGGCAGTTGTTTTTAGAACCTTTGTTGTGGTAAAAGGTTCATATTAGAACCCTGCATAGTATAGGTTCTTTCATGAACTAGAAAGTTTACAATTTTAGACAATGATGAGGGATAAAAAAATTTTTTACAAAGGTGTACAACTTGTAACCAAATACCAGTTCTTGAGAGGAAAAAAACTGGCAAAGAATGTGTTTAATAACAAATAAAAAAGAAGAAAGATCACCTTTGAATAATGTTGAGGAAACAAATGGAAATTGTTGCAGGTTAGGGTGGTTGCTCATTTGCTAAGTTTAGTTTTTCATGACCACTTGCCACCCTCTCTATTAGGTTTCTTTATTACAATGACATGGTAGCTTACACTGCCTTATATGCCTGTATTACATTGTGACAGAAAAAAAAGTGCAAAAGTGCAAAAAAAAAGTTACATATTTATTACTGACTCATTTGTTTTTCATCTTAAAAAAACAAAACAAAACAAACAAAAAATTTATTAATTCATTACTAAATATTGTTATAGTCTAACATTATTTTCTCCTTGTTTAGGAATTATACAAGCCCATACCTGTGCTGTTTGTAAAGGGACATGTCTTGGATGCAGTGTCTCTTCTAGAAATAATGATGGAAGTGGAGAAGGTGGTCTGATGTGAACACAGCTCTACACTTCATCTTCAACACTGAATATGCTTCAAATTTGAGACACAACCTGGCATTCATTGAAAACTAATATGCCACCCACAACGGTCTTATATATATATATAATTGTATTTTTTTTTTATTAAATGAATGTATGTATAGAAATGCATTGTGTTGATTTATTCATTGATTTATTTATGTTTGTTGGTTTGTTTGTAATAAATATTTATGAATTAAACAGTTTATAATAATGGTGTTCTGTCTATAAAGTGAAATTGGATTAGTAATATATAATAATAATAATAACAACAACAATAATAACATAAATAATCATGACAATGTTATTGCTATCTAGAAAAAGGTTAAAAAAGGAACCCATGAGAGTCATTAATGCACCATCAAGTAAAGGTTCTAATTAGAACCTTTTCAAAAAAGTTCAAAAATCACAGTTCCAATCTCCAGGAACCTCAAAAGGTTAATTTTTGAGTGTATGCAAAGTCATATAAAATATACAACCCTGACATCATATTTAATATGGATTCACTTCCAAGATAAATTTGGTTTGTTTTAAATAACGAGAGCGTGAAACGTTGAAAAACAATTCAAGACATTCAAAAGAAAAAAAAATGTCACTGTTCCTTTTCAGCCAGTGTAAGGATAATAATTTAGCATCCTGTGGGGCCTATGGAAATATTTCTATATCAATTTGCATGAGTCCTCATGATTTTAAATCTGTGGCTTGAAGGAAATCAAGTGATTCAACACTTTCCCTGATACAACGAGACTTGTTATCTGTATTGCGGAAGGTCACAGTAAAAGTGTTGGTTTAAGGATTGGATTGAGGGAGGGAGGTGTGTCTCATACAAAGATAAAACATCTTACTCATTGTACATATTGGAAGAAAATGGGGGAATTTGTCTAACTTTAAAGGCAGGACAAATATAACAACCGGTCAGATGTGGACAGGACTGTGTCATTGAGCTGTTTTAGTAATGAGATTCTGTTTCATTTTCTCCACCTACACATTTATCTGTGGGAGAGGGTGCATTATTCTTGCTGCGTTAAAATGATATTGCAAGCTTTCCTCTTGAGAATATCATGCTTGATGAGTGTGTGAAAAATTTATTTTCACTGAATTCAATGAAATATTATTTAAATTCAATTCCTTAAAACTGCAAGAATACATCTTGCTTGACTTCATCTGACAAATCTGTAACAATTACCTATTTATATTAAAGGAATAGCTTACTGCAAAAATGAAAATATACTTAAAATGCACTTATCCTCAGAGCAATAGATGCGTAAGTTACTTAACCTGAACAGATATGGAAAAACGTAGCATCTCTTGTTCACCAATGGATCCTCTGCAGTGAATGGATGGCGTCAGAATGAGAGTCCGAAAAGCTGATAAAAACATCACAATAATCCTTAGAGACTTGTGAAGTGAAAATATGCATATTTGTAAATCAATCATTTAATTATTAAACTTGAAACCAATTTGGGTCAACTTGCATGCAATTTTATCCTTTAACTGCATGGTTTTATTTCTATAAAATAATGGGCTTTATAATTGTTGTTGTAGTTAATGCACAACACTTGTTAGACAACACAGGGAACAACCAGCAAACACTCATCCATTACAAGACAACAAAGTGATATCATAATTGAAAACAATGTAAAAAAAAAAAAAAAATAATAATAATGTTTGATCTGCAGGTAATCGCACTTTCTCAGAGTCAATCTCTCTCTCTTATAATACTCAGCTACACATAGGTTGTAATAAAGTACGATTTTAATGAAGTAACTTCAAAATGATGTTTTGGAATAAGTAATGGAATCTTGGGCTCAGCTGTTAAAGGAATAGTTGAAAATTACACCATAAACTACGAAGCAGATCGGTGGGTTTATATAAGAAAAATATTTCTAGTAAATACGTAAATGCCTAATTATAACGTGAATAGTTTTACGTCGCAGTACTTGCGGATAATTTTCCGATTTACGGAGCTTCAAAATAAAGGCCGCTATCCAACTAGGATACATTTTTTGAAAGAAGAAAGTGAATACTTTTTTTAATTAAGTATTTTATCTTATTCATGGAAAGTAGGCTAACCGTAATCAAATTGACTGTTATTCCTGGTGAGAAGCAAAATATTTTTAATTTATTTTTTACTTTGCATTTAGGTCACTTTTGTTAAACGAGACTGCCCCAACAATGCATCCTTCAAATGCGACCTCCCGGGCACATGGCAATTTGTACATATTTTACAAGGTGGCTAATTCGTACCAAATCGTACAATATGGAATGATTTAAGACTCAAAATGATTAATAGATGTACACACAATTATCCATGCGCTACATAAATTTCATGCGTGCTTCTTATTACAAACACACAAATACCTTTCAATTTAAATATGTGGACATTCAGTATTAAATGCTTGTGTAACAGGGAAATGTTATTACACCAGATTATTCATATTATTTATTTATGATACTTTATTTTATTTGAATTATTTGTTATGGGGTGTTTTATTTTGAAAGAAGGTTGTGCGCGAGAAGGAAATCGCAGCGACTCGTCTTCTTTCCGGTGATGCCATTAGAGAGGTACGGTTTCATGAGCTCTTCAGTTCATGTATGTTAAGTTTTCTAAGTGCTCACTTCATGTTTAAAAGTTCAAATGTGAAAAAGTATTTAGTCTGACGGTATGTCGAGTTAGTAATATGTTAAATAAGGGTTGGTTGCTGTTATCGGGTGAATGGCGAGCTGTGTGTGCAGCACGTGCGAAAGTAATAGTAATGCGTTTAATGATATACGAAGATTTATATGTTTATATAGAGATATATTCTGTGTTGACGAAGTCAGATGCTGTGTATTGAGAAATTAACTAACGTTACCTGGTGCACTTAACATATGCGTTGTGGTTAACAGGCAATGCAGAGCCGATAACCGTGCTTGTATGTTGAGTTTCATTATTCAAAGGAGAGAGAGTCACTACTATTAAATCACCCGTGACTAAATCAGATGTGTGTGGAAAATTCTTGATCTAAATAAAAATCAACACGACGCAGAGGAAAAACCGTTGCACTTGTACAGCGATTTGTACAAATAAAGACATGTTTGTCAATATCATAAATTGACAATTGACAATATATCATAAATTGCGCGTGCAAAAAGGAATCTGTGCATTTGTGAATCAGGTGACGTGTTCAATTATTGACGTTTTGTTCGAGTCGACCTTGTTCGGTTCATTTGGATTTTGGGACTTCAGTTTCACATTTTTACAGCTTTTCACACACACACACACACACACCTACCCACGCACAAGGCTTACTGCAATCCGTTAACCTGTGGACGATTTGGAAAAATTTGCAAATGTGCGTTTCTACACTGAAACCAATGTTCAACTGGTGGCTGCAGAATTATAATTACATTAATGTGCAGGGTTCAAAGTATTTTTGTGAGTATAAATGTTCCATTTTCTATTAAAATGTCATAATTTGCGCAGAGGGCACAAACAGTTTTAAACGAAAAGGATGCTCACACCAAATTTTGACTTAATTTAATTCATTGAAGTTAATGGATAAAGAATATCTATTTATGACTTTATTTTTGACTGCCTAAAACTGTACACAGTACTGTAGCTTTGTAGGGAGCTTTCTCGAATTGACTTGGAGACATTGTTTTCCACAGTTCTTCTGAATTTAGTCTGTCTCCGTTTGTTCTGTTTCTTCATGTTATCCCAGGCAAACTGGATGATGATCAGATCTGGGGCCTGTTCCATAAAACAAGTTTACCAAATAAGCCAGGCTTGTTTTAATTAGTCTGACTTATTGTAAACCAAATCAAATGACAGTAAGTCAGACTAACTGAAATAAACCTGGCTTATTCGGTAAACTTGTTTTATGGAACAGGCCCCAGATCTCTGATTGGAGCGAACAAAAATATCACTGGATTATATAACAGTTAATGGCAAAATGAGTGTTTGGAAATGTGACCTGATGCTTCCTACTACAGCAGAAGATAGAAATAACTCACTTAAAACTATTTTTTTAGATGTTGAAAATAGTATTGGTCTAATAGACTTCTTCCTGATCCTACTTGGCCTATTTTCTTTCATGGAATATGTAAAAAAAATCGCTTTATAAAATTCCTAATCAATTTAAATTAGGCTGGATTTCCTTCTATAATAGTAAAGAATCCCAAATTAGATTTGACTCCGATTGGAGGCGAGAGGCGCGTGACGTCACTATAATACTTACCATGTGAATAAAGTACCCGGAAAAAAAAAACTAAACTAAAACGATAATACAACACGAGTCTGATGCTTAACTAATTTAAAATTGTAAATTTATTTTTTTCACACTCAACTAAATTAAGCTGATAATTGCCAGCTCTGCACTTCGACGGCCATCTAGTGGTAGCTGCCTGTCTGCTAAATCATATGTATTTTACCATTTACCAATTCGTATGAATTTTTCAGAATGACCTACACCTAACCCCGCCTCTTAAGCTACCTGTCCCTGGGGTTTAGACAGATAAGTGAGGTCGTACGAATTCATACAAATTAGCCACCTCGTATAAAATACATGAATTGGTCGTGAGATAGCATTGGCACAGTCGACAAACTGAGACACAGCTATAGCTTATAGGCTATGAATCAAAAATTTGAAATCACCTGAATGTTTACATGTGTATGTTGTAACTACAGAATTTTTATTTATTTATTTATTTATTTTATACAAATGTCACTTTAGGGGCTACATAATATGGATCATAGAATGGTCATTTAAAGGTGCCATAGAATGCATTGAGAGAATATTTTAAATGGTTCTCTGATATGTACATAGAAGGTATGTAGCTT
>JAUMHQ010000089.1:4848346-4858608 GCA_032361165.1 Enteromius paludinosus | reverse complement strand
GTGTTCTGCTGAGGAAAAAAAGTCACCTACATCTTGGATGCCCTGGGGGTAAGCAAATAAACATCTAATTTAAATTTCTTGGGTGAACTATCCCTTTAATGCTCTTCATGACCTTATTCTGTCATCCCTAATCCTACTCGATACTTAAACTGAACAACTAGCTTACTAACTATTAATAAGCATCTAATAAGGAATTTATTGAGGGAAAAGTCCTAGTAAATAAGTGTTCCTTATTCTACAGTGTTAATGCTTCTGTGTTTTACAATGCCTTTATAACCTCTTTGGATCTTTTGGACCTGACTTTCAATAGAGGGACAAAATATCTTAACCTGTGTTTTCGAGCCTTTCATTTTTTGGTGAACTTTCTCTTTAAGCCATTGTTCTCAAACTCAACTCCTGGAGGGCCACAGCTCTGCACAGTTTTGCTCCAACCCTAATAAAACACACCTGATCCATCAAGGGCTTTAAGATCACTAGAAAACTTTCAAGCTGATGTGATTTGGAGCTAAAGGAAAAGGAAAGGACGAACTCTGCAAAGCTTAAGACCGCTGATTTAAGCAATTAATTTCTTTCAAATTACAAATCGTGAAATGTCCAAAATAAGAGTCTGTTTGTTCGGTCTGCAGGCGCACAGTTCCGTATGGCATGTCCAGTTACCGCAAGCCTCAGAGATTGAGACGCTCCAGTGGGACAGTAAGAAACATACTTCATCGCTGCACATGTGCAGACCACAGTGATGTCCAGTGCTACAACTTCTGTGATGCAAGGTACACAAAACTAATTCATAAGCAAAATAATCTGTATTTATTTACTGCATTTAAATGGTTACTCCACCCCAAAATTGAGTCATGAATCACTTACCTCCATGCCGTTCCAACTTTATTCAACAATTCGTCTCCTCTGTTTCGCTCCATGTCACCTTAGCAGACTATTCTGACAATGTCTTTCATGCTTTTCTGGTTCTAGACAGTGTTTATTATTTGGCAGTCAATGTGACAGTCACAAGCCTTGTCACCAGTTTTCATCCAAAATATCTTAAATTGTGTTCCGAAGATGAACAATGCTTTTACAGCTTTGGAATGACATGGGGGAAATTGATTAATCACCAAATTTGTTTGCATTTTCATTAAGTAGCAAAAATGATTGAACAATACATATGTAAAAAAAAAAAGAAATCAAAGGGAAAAAACGCAAAAATATATTTTTGGTTACTTGTAATTGTAAGGTGTCCTAGTTACAGTGCCATTACTTATTGTATATGGTTAGTGTTTGGTTTATGGTTACTTGCATGTAATTATGCATCATTTACTGTAATTTTAATAGTAAAAACTTGTAGCATATGAAACAAAGACACCTTAAAATAACATGTAACAATTTTTTCCTGTGTCTTAATCATTTCTCGAATTCTAAAGAAAACCATAGCTTGTTCAAAAAATTTTATTCCATCATTATGTGTGATGATATTTTATGGTTTTGTTTTGAATTACAAAGAACAAAGAATGGGCCAGAGAGAATATTGATAGGACGTTCACCTGGATAAAATCGCATCACACCTCAGACCTCTGAAATCAGGACTGATGATCAGCATCAAACTGGGCACCTAGGCACAGCTTTTGGATTTTTACAGATTTGGAGTGAAACCTTCCCCACATTCCTCACCGTGTTATATTTCCTGGAACGACCTTGACTCATCTGGTCCATGGTAACAAGTGAATTCTTTAGAAAACTCTTTGCAGATTTCGGAAGCATATCTGGGGCCTTGGTCCTTTCTTCAAGGGTTATTTTCACGTGTTTCAGCTAGACTTCCATCTAATACAAATATTCATTGGACGTCCTTGAATTTGGGAGTCTTTCGGCATTGGAAATAGACCTGTAAAATAGACTCGCTATTATCTCCACTCTGCGGGCTGATTTTCAGAGAGCACACAGAGGGATTACCGGGTGAAGATGGAGATGAAGTCGGCCTTGAATTTTGTATGTGTACCGAGGCTCCTTCACTTTAGCTGATAGCAGGAAATTAAACGTTTGACATTGTTATTTTGGATGAACTGTTAGGAACTCTAATTCTTCTGAGAGAAAGATTGCCAGATTAACCGCCGCAATTTTCAACCTCCTGAAATTATCCCCTACATTTTTGCTCACTCCAGCAAAATGTATCCCCTCTCCACAACAAGATATGACATTTTATATTCCTAGGATGGCTTTGAGTTTAAATGTTATTATTCATGTGTGAAATAATAAGTCCAGTGAAGCCAAGATTGAAAGCTCAATATTAAACTAAATTGTCTATTACTCCAATACTATATATATATATATATTAGGGGTGTAAAGGTTCACAAAAATCATGGTTCGGTTCGATACGACACAGTGGTGTCATGGTTCAGCATGTTTTTTATACGGCAAAAAAAAAATGTATTTATTAAAACATAAAAGTGTGATCTTCTTGGTTTTTTCTTTTACTTTGAACAACAATGGAGCTATACTTCACATATCTTCTGGGGTTTCTTCTTAGCAGCAAATAAAAAAAACCTCCTTTATAACCAAAATCAAATGCTCCTTATAAAAATGAAATTTAATATTGTAGTAGTTATAAACTAATAGAAAGAAAAGAACAATTTTGTTTTTAAATGGAACTCTGTTTCAATCATGTTTTCAGCTTTTTGTTTTTTTTTAAGTTTAGTAAGATGAGTGTCCACATTTCTTCTTTCTGTACCTGAATGCCGCGGGGATAGTTTGTAATGTGCATGTTTCTAGTTTTCGTCTGTTTGCGGGTGGGAGGGGCAGTCAGCACGTGGCCTGTCCCGTCGTTTGCACTGCCTTGTTGAGCGTAGCACTGAAAACATTATATTTTACACACTTTATTCTCTTTTTATTTTTTTTTTCAAATATAAAAGTATTAGTCTGAATCGTTCGGTTTGTAATGCGTACCGTACCGAAAGCCTCGTACCGTTCAATACGAATACGCGTATCGTTACACCCCTAATATATTATATTAAACAGTGACCTGAGAGTTTGACCGCCTGCAGAAAATTAACATTAAACACCTCTGGATGCCTTATTTGCAATATAATTTTTTTGTTATTTTTTTGTTATATATTTATTAATATTATTTTGTCTCACTCTTATTTAATTTTCACTGCAAATTCTATTATTACATGGTCATTTTACTGCGTTATTAATGACAAACCTGATTTAAACAGCCCGATCTCATGGCAATTTGAACGGATTTTATGAGGTGGCTAATTTGTACAAATTTGTATGACATCACTCATACGTTTTTTGCTAAATCGTACACATTTTACGAGTTTCTATTTTGTATGGAACTCCGCCCCTAAATCTACCCTTCATGGGGTTTCAGACAAATCGTACAAAAGCATGCAATTGCGGTCGTACGAATTTGTACAAATTGGCACAAATTAGCCACGAATACGTACGAATTGGTTCGCGAGACTGTATTCGATTTATAATACCTTTTAAACTGTTCTGTATCATCCAAGGTATATCCTAACTATTGTTATGATTTCAAACTAACTGTAAGTTGCTTTGTTTTGTGTTCGACACCCATAATGCATTTTACGTCATCAGGTGGACTTTTTTTGTTTCTAGTAAATAGGAGACTGCAGGCTATATTGGCAACTCATGAAAGGAGCAGAGATAGAACAATGAGTAAAGTTTCAGAAGTGCTTAAAATATTACTCAAATATTATCATGTTTTTTTCTGCTTTGTTACAAAACCAAAAATTATTTCACAGTGCATTCATTTTATAGTACATTATATTTATAAACCTTTATGACTGCGAGACGTCCTCCAACTACTAGTGAATGTAACATAACTGTTAATGGAAAAACAATTATGTAAAGTAAGGTCAGGTTTCTGTTTACTGACATAAGGGTCTTTGTGTTGTCTTATAATGCCAGTATAGTCTTTAAGGTACAAGGCATGATATGATAACACCATCCCAGTCTCATGCAATTTGCACTTATTTGTCGTCACTCGTACAAATTCATAGGAGTTTTGCTAAATCGTACGTATTTTACGAGTATGAATAACCTACACCTAACCCCACCCCTAAACCCAAATTGTTTTAGACAAATTAAACGAGTGAGGTCGTACGAATAAGCCACCTTGTACGAATTGGTCGTGAGACTGTGTTGGATAACAAAGCACATGACCCAGCCTGTATGTTTGGTTTATTTTCACATGATACTATTTGTTGAATTTAACAGGTTGTGTACAGTATTAGATGCTCATTCATACCATATATCATGTATTATGTCTGTTATTTTTTATTTAAATAAATATTTATTTTAATTTAATTTCTGTTGACATTAACTGGTAATTCCACATGCCACTCTTTTTTTAATTCCAGTTTATAACTTTTGTCAGTTTATTTATTGGACTAAAACTTTTTCGTGTGTTCCTTTGCTTTTATTGCAACTTGAGTCTGTGGTTTTGGCAGTAGAAATAGGGTTTTGCATTGTGGATACGATTCTTAACACAAACTATCAGCACCGCACAGTGTTTGTGTGTCAGATATGGAAGCCCAAAGACATTTTTACAACACCCTACAAAAAACCCAAATGTTTCAACGACTTTAACTGCTGGAGATGCTGGATGAATTATAGTTTTGCCTGTGAAATTGTACCAAAGAATGTGCAGATGGTGTTCTGTTTTACAATGACATTCCTTTCATGAACACAAACATCTTGTGAGGTGTGGTATAGGGCCATGCATAATATTTCATCTATTTGTGAAGATTGGAAATCCAGCTTTAAAAAATCATCAGTCCAGCTGCTATGTGCTGTTGAGGCTGTGATAAGTTAAAGGAGGTTCGATCTGCTTTAAATAAAAAATATTAAGGGCATATGTGTCATGCAAAGTGTAAAGTAATGTGCCTTCAATAAATATTTACAGCTAAACAATGCTTTAATGCAAACGTGCTTTTAATTGAAATTTGCTGTCATGGAGCATTTTCAAAATGTAATCTTTAGCATCATTAGGCTACTTCAAAGTCACACAATCCTTCAGAAATCAGTCTTAACATATAGATTTGCAGCTTCATATTTTTTGTGAAAACATGTTTTGTTAAACTTTTGAACAGTTTAGATATTTTCATATACGTAGAAGCTTCTAGTAGAAAGACAGTCCAATAATTTTGTAGTATGGTCTATCACTAACACACCTGTTCTACATTTAACTCTCTAAAATACTGGTTCTTAGCTCGAGAACTTCAAAGTGGATGCAGTTGTGATAGCATAACTAAGGAAAACTTTCACACCTGTAGTCTTTGGCGTATTAATCAACTACGCTAATATCTATTGTAATGTTTCCCTTACAGGTGCTTGACTATAATAAATTGATTATTTCAACCGAACTCAATCACAGTCCTCTTGCAGTTGCTGTCCCAGCATGCCTTTTGTTTTCATCCATGCACCAGTGCACAAGTGGAGCGTTTTAAAAACAAGGGCACGGTAATTGCTTTTAGGCATAGAGGGAATTTTTGATCCCCTTGTGGCAATCTTTCACAGACAATTAAGCATGTTGTCTTGATGATCGACAGCCTCTGCGGCATGAGCTATCAAATTCATTCCAGAAGCAGCTGAGCGGTTTTATAACAAGTCACCGGTCCTCAGATGCATGCTGCAAGCTCTCCTAAGATAGATAATCTTTGTGTAATGAGACGATACAATGCTGTACAATGGTAAGGTGTACTAGAAAGACAGATTATAGATCCATAATCTATATATACTGCCGTGTTAATGGCTGCAGGTTCCTTTGCTAATTTAGGAGATTTAAGAATTTTTAGAAACGATCTTACAAAAATGCATTATCTGTGAGCATTTTAAGACCAAACGATAGCAATGATGTATTTTAAGATATCTCAGTGCAAGCCTTTTCCAGTTTAGACAGCTCTTAACATTTATTTTAATCTAGGACTAGTCTTAAACCTTGTTCGGGAAACCGGCCCTAAGTGTTTACTGTGAACGTGCGGTTGACAAAGAAACTCTGAAATGTGACTAATGATGTCCTGCTCCCTCTGGTCCTGATCAAACATCGTGTATTGCAGTTAAAGTAAAACAACCAATTTGCCTCAGAAAAAAAGGTACAAACGCTGTCACTGAGGTGCTAAGATACAGAAGCAAAATGTACGTCTGTGTACCTTATTTATGCCTAAATGGTACATATTTAACCTGATCTCATGAAGGTGTGTAAAAATGGTACGCCAAATAAAAAGAAATAATGCGTGGTATTGATATGTAAAAATGGACTTGTGGTCGTGTATAGTCTAGCAATGGGCGTAGATGCGTATCATATGCACGCCAAAACTGCTTATTAGCCTATATGCATGCCAACGTCATTTTTGCGTATCAATGCCACATGTTTTTTTATTTTATTTGGTATTTATAGCTACACGTGTTCATGAGACCATATTGCTTCTTTAAAGCTGTAGCTCCCCCAAAAATAAATTCTTTCATCATTTACTCACCATAAAGTAGTTCCAAATCTGCGTAAATGTTTTCGGGAGGAGCAGTGGCCGAATTAATCACCGCTTTCCTCCTTGCATCTCGCTTTTTTACAAAAACCCTCCTCCTCCCACTTCTCCTCAACCACCTCAATCCTCTCCTCTGGGGGGCACCGAGAGCTCGAGCCGGTTGCCGAACCTTTGCCCTCTCTGCTCGCTCCCCGGACAGCTCGCCAAATTTGCTTTTTTTTAATATCACCTACCAAATTCTCCCTAGCATTAATGAGAAAGCGCAAACTAGTGAACTGCCAAATATTTTTAAAGAATGTTTGTAACCAGGCTGTTTTGGGTCATCTTTGACTTCCATAGTATGTTTTTTTTTACCATACTATGTACATGGTGACCAAAACTTTTTTCAAAATATCGTCCTTTGTGTTCAGCAGAACAAAGAAATTCAAACGGATTTGGAACCCCTTGAGAGTGATGAAATGATGACAGAATTGTAATTTTTGCACATGGCAGTATCTAAAGTTTTGTACCTTTTTTTTCCTGGAAGTGCAGTACATATATTTCTGTGTGAAACAGGATATTGAAGGGGTTAAATATTTATTTGGATAGTGAAAATTGGTTGTTACACACATTGGAGTTGTTATAGTTATTGAAGTAAATGCGTAAGGTTATAAATGCTGCATTAGAATGCAATTCTCTGAAGAGAATTACTGTTTTAAGTGGAGTTTGCATCAATTAAAAAAATTCCTGACTATTAAAGTATCAACCAGAATACAAACCACCTACAGAAATAAAAGATGAGACACATATTGCTCTATCAAGGGTAATATTATCATATATGTTACCTTTTAGACAATATATAATTCTTATATGTGTACATTTTTCCAGAGATGAAGATAAGTATCACACATACCGTATAAAATTCTCATATTGAATATACTTCAATCTTAATAATATCTAGTATATGCTGCATGTGTCAACAATTAATCCATGCGACTTTACTAAAACAGCATCCAAAATGCTTTTTAAAAGTTTATTTATGTTTTTTTGTATGGATTTTAAATACATGTCTATCTGTTCTATTTATTTATAATATCAGCAATTATTAATGGGTTTTTTGGAAAGATTTACATGTGCATGATATATGTCTGAGAAGTCATTATGCAGTCATAGATATGTGTAAGGGGATGTGCTGATGTGTGAAACTATTTCAATTTCTAATAGATTTCATGTTTTTAATGAATATGTCAATACATTTCATAAGTGGAAAATGATTATGATACAGATATGACATTTGCATATAGGGCAATCCAAATTTGAAAGTGAGGAAGCAGATTACATTAAAATGATTAGAAAATAGGGATTTTAAAGACATTAATATAGCTAGTTTTTAACTAAGCAAAGTTTTTCAAAGGCAAACTTCAAATACTGGTTTGAAAAAAAAACAAACTAAAGTTACAAGCTATACAAAAAATATAGTCTAGGGTTTGGATCAAAAGTATTATATGTATATGTATTGAAACAGCACTTCACTTTCAGAAAAATAAACCCTTTAAAAAGGCATACTACTATTAAATGCAATTCATTCCTTTGATAGCAAAGCTGAATCTTCAGGATGATTTCTCCAGTCTTCGGTGTCACGATCCTGCAGAAATTATTCTAATATGCTGATTTGATTTATATTGTGGCCTGAAAGAACTATTTGTTTATGGGAATTACTGAATTTGTGGCCACAATTTACTCATTCATTCCCCTGTTTCAGATTTATTCAAATCTATTCTCTGGTATGGACATGAATTTATTCCCACAACATGTTTATTCATGGCCATGATTTATTAATTTCGTTCCCCTTGTTTTAGTTAACCGTGGCACCGTATTCGTTCCCTCATTTTATTTACCTAAAACAAGGAACAAATTAGTAAATCATTGCCATAAATTAACAAATGTATTCTTAATTCGTGGTCACAGTTAAAAAAAATATATATAAAGATACTGACTTCAAATTTAAAGTGAGCCAGTTGTTCAATTATGATATTTGCCCAACCACGATATTAAAAAAGGCAAGAATTCAACATAAATATCTGTTTTCATTTGGGGTTGTGATCTTTTTAAGGTTGGGTTATTGTAAAAATGAAATGGTTAGTGTGCGAAATAAAATTAATGTTCAACTTTCACGCTCGCGAAAGGCCTGTTGAAAGGTTCTGCTTATCAGTGATTGGTATTAGTTGGCAAGTGTTCAGACTGCTGTCTCAAGGAGAGAGTCTGGCTCCAAACGTAAAGATGTCCCAACCAACCACAAAGCAGAGAGTCAAATTGCATTAAGTTTGGTTAGAGGGTTTTGGCCACACATACCGGAGCCCGGAGCCACGTCCTAGCGTTTGATAACACTGCAGTAGTAATGGAAAAATCAGTCACAGCCTTTCATGGGAGCATTCGGAGGTTGATTCAATATCCCTAAGCTGAAAATTCTTTCGTTTCTGAACTCCAGAAGACACACAGGTTGTTTTTCTCACATTTTCCCTGACCAGAGTTCCGAAACCACAACCTCAAACCTGGACAGGACAGCATGAGAAGTTCATCCCTGCTGGGATCTTGCCCTATTTGGGGCTGAGCTGTCAGGATAAAAACTGCACGCCATATCCCAGCCATAACGCTATCGTCCCACTCAGAGACAATTACCCTCCACGCCAACATTCCTCTTCCAATCCAACAATGCTTACGAAGCTCTGCGCTGAGGACTCTGGACCACCGCCACAGAACAAGATGCTTTGTGTGTTTGCTTCACATATCTCCCAAGGAGAGATGGAGGAGGAAAAAAACGTACCAGGCCGGCAGTGGCAGTGGTCGGATTCATACAGGTAATCCTTTCTCTATGTGGTTAAGGATTCTGCTGATCCACTGGTGAAGTACATGACATCCCCTGAGCCTTCCTTCGCTTTGAAGAGATGGCAGATTGGTTTTTATAGATAATTGTCCATCTGGAGAAAGAGTGTTTTGATGTAAAACTTTATGAGCTGAGAGGTTGAATCGGATGGTACAGCTGCAATGCATTATCAGCCTGCTGATACAACAATCACATTCACACTCGCAGAGTCCATGCTTAAGAAGGTCAAGCGCTGTTCGATCGAAAACTACAAAACGGGCTTTGGAGAAATGATTAATTATTATACATTTGGCAAATGATATCATGTTTCTTTAATCAAATGCGTCTTCGAAGTAAGATCAGATGATCTGGTTCTATAGGAGTTTAAAGTGAAAAGAGGAGAACTAAGGGTTTGGGGTGAAATCGGGAGCTTTATTTTGTTTGTTAGTTATATCTTGAGGATAAAGATACCAAGGTTATTGTAGTTAATTGAAATGAAAACGGTATGAAGTATAATAACAATAAAATAAAACTAATAGTATCTCAGTTAGCCAGTATCAAAATAACACTGAGTTCTTTTTATTTGTTCTGGTGTATGAATCTCTGCTGGATTTTTATTTAAGATTTAGTTTCTTGTGCAGGGATCAAGGCCCAAAAGGGGGCATCAGCAACTTTCACTTTGTATAAAAGACGGTTTAAAATGATGAATCGTTATATAAAGTATTAAACCCCTGGTTTCACAGACAAGGCTTAAGCCTAGTCCTAGACCAAAGATAAATCTGAGTTGTTTCAACTTAAAGAAACATGCACTGACTGATCTAACACCATGACCTTTGTTTTGTCTTAAAAAAAATTAGATGTTTATTTGCTTACCCCCAGGGCATCCAAGATGTAGGTGACTTTGTTTCCTCAGCAGAACACAAACA
>JAUMHQ010000089.1:4828036-4848246 GCA_032361165.1 Enteromius paludinosus | reverse complement strand
CACCTACATCTTGGATGCCCTGGGGGTAAGCAAATAAACATCAAATTTTCATTTTTGGGTGAACTATCCCTTTAAGATGCACACCAGTATTGCTTTTTTCTAAGGCATGTTTTCTAAAAATGTCCTTAATCCTAATTGACCTATGGCCTAATCATGGCTTTGTCTGAGCCTGTCTGTGAAACCAGGCCTTAATGTCTTAATAAAATCAGTCATAAATAAACTGAGGGCTTAAAAAAGATTTAAAACAACTGACAGATGATTTAGCCTCCATTCTTCTTGACATGTTTTTATGTGTCACATGGTTAAAAAGCGTGTGCTGTCAGATTATGTCGGTTTGGGCACACTTTTCTGCTTCTTGTGTAATTGGAGATGAACCTGTTGTTTCCTCGGGGATCATTTTATTTAAATTATGCCGCCACCTAGTGTACATTCATGCCGTTTACGCCAAGGAGCTCGAGTCAAATAACAAGCATTTCCACTACCGTAAATAAACAATCATTCTCTCTTTTCTCCGCTACAAGCCAATTGATGATCCATGATATTTGTGAACGTGTAGCAGAGACATATCTTAGATCAGTGAGCGAGTGTTGGGAAAACGGCTCTCTGGTTTGGTTCGCTCTCAACACGTCACTACGAAATGCAGCGAAGCGATTGGTCTGCTCGGTGGTTGCTGTGACAACAGACTACAGTACTAGTCTCGCGCTGCTAGTGTTCGGCTGTTAGTCTCGAATATGTCTAAGAATAAGGTAACCGGGTGAATTATACTTGTTTACAACATGATATTATGTGCTGTATTTGAAAGCTAAGGTTGAGCGCTGATAATGATTTCTTATTATATTATTAATAATTATTATATTATTGTGATAGTTATTTTAACTTTTCAACACCAAAGTTACATTCATGTTTACCGTAACAAACTTATTTTAGCAGCAGGCAGCTGGGCATAAAGGGGCTTATACTTCACAGAAGAAGAAGGAAAGGTACGTCTGTTCACGTTTTGTTTAATTAATTAATCCGTTCATTCATCAATCCACTTAATCAATCAATTTTCCTTAAATGTGGCGTCTGTAAGATTTAATTTGATCTATTAAAGACATGGGCATTATCTATTATTCGGCTATAATGCATTAAAACGATGCCAAAAATGACAGTTAAAACGTTTAAAATGTTTTAAAAATAAATAAATTGGTTCGATGGGTTCAGGTGCTCGTCCAAATCAATAAATCTAACCCCTCCCCCACACCTAACACTAAACCTACCAATACTAGGGGAGTCATAATCTGGCAGGGGGTCAAAATTCGGCACTACACCTGTTAAAGGTCTAATATTATTATTTATTTTTTTAAATAATAAGAAAAGTTCCTTAAGCAGGAAACCAAATCATTGTATTAGAATGATTTCTGAAGGACCATGTGACACTGAAGAGTTCAGCTTTTTGAAGTAACTATTCAACAATGAAACAGAAATTCTTTAAATTGTTTCTTGTAATTTGATTAAATAAGTGCTGTGCTGTACTGTAAGTAATAATAATAATTTCAAATTCATTTAGAAATCTTACAGACGCCACTTAATGGTGCACACAGTAGATGCTTGCAGTAACTGCATTTTAAAATAGTCCAGGTGATATGTGCAAAATTTAAGGTGAATTATTCACTTTTTGTTAGGGCCCTGAACATTTTCAGAAATGGAGCCATTTCTTTACTTTCCACCATAACCAAATTATATATTTTATTTCATATCTTCTGAACCATACATTATGATACCAAAAAGGTGATTTCTACCAATATGTTTCGATGGTGAAGGATTACAACGATACCATATACAACAACATAAACTGAATGGTGAAATCAGCTATGCAAGAAGAAAATAGCAGTATCTGACCTTAACCATATTATGGCTGTTAATTTATTTATTTATTTATTTATAATTAACTAATATTTTATTCAACAGTACAGTAAAAGATTGTCATTAAATTTATATAGCACTTTTCTGTGTACTCAAAGCTCTTTACATGGAAGGGATTCCCCCTTTTCCTCAACCACCAATGTGAACCATCCACCTGGATGATGTAACAGCAGTCATATTGCACCAGAATGCTCACCACACACCAGCTTAACTAATATTTCATTCAATAGTACAATAAAACATTGTTATCTTATATACATACATATACACACACATATATGTGTATTTTTCCTTTCGTTTTATACCTGGACTCTAGCTTGCCCACGGATTCTTGTCTCACCCCCCCTGGTTATTGTTCACAGGTCATCAACCCACGCTTTTCCTAGGACTATTCGTATCTCTTTCCCTCCGTATATCTGATCGCAGATGTTTGACCCTGCCTGTATGACCATGTCAGTAATTAAGCTTTGCGTATGGCTCCACACTCCTCCCGTCTCTCTCGTCATGGCAAACATCTCAGCATGGATGAAGAAACATCACCTACAGCTAAACTTACGAAAGACCTTGTCATTTCTAGGCTGGACTATTGTTTCTAGCTGGACATCCATCTTGCACAATCAAACCTTGACAAATGTTTCAGAGTGCAGCGGTCTCAAGTCTAAAAGGGCCCACGTCTCACCTCTCTTTATCTCCGAGCACTGGCTACCAGTTGCAGCTTGCGTCAAGTTCAAAACATTGATGTTTGTGTACTGAACAGCCACAGGTTCAGCACCCTCCTACTTCCTCCTCACTCTTACGAATCTACATCTCTCCAGAAGCCTGAGAACTGTAAGTAAGCGATTCCTTGTGGTAACTTCTTGTGAGGCATTTTTGTTCACCTTTCCTGGCTGGTGAAATCAACTTCCCACAATCACAATAATTAACAGAACACCCAGCATGTTATCTGACAGCAACACTAGTGTAATTTAATACCCGACCCATTTGACGCAAAATGTGTAAATCAACATGAGGTACACAAAACTCATGTATTAAAAGTTTTATTCGAATTGTGAATAGATTGAATACAGAAAGCAAGCAAAGAGCACTGCCTTTATAATCACTACAGCTGTCAATCGGTGGCAGCTCAATTGGCTACACTGATCAGCGTGTACTGAGTCAGTGATACTGTGGAGGCCGGGTACTGTTATTTCCTTCCTGCATGCCTGTTTTCAACATTATCTCTTCACCAGATGAGTTTACGTTATTCTATATGCTATCATTGTAATCCTTGACCATCAAAACATAGCAGACATTATCAGAGTAAAGTGTTATTGCAATGGCTCCATTTCTAAAAAAAGTGAAAAAGTGAAAAAAATGTTCACACCCGTACTAAAAAACATTTTGCAGTTTATAGAAAGTTTATACTGTTGTCTCTATTATGTATAAAAGGATAAAATCTAGTTTAAATGTGGTTCAATTCCAATGTGGTTGATTTTCATCCCAGCGAGGCAAGGAGCTGTATACGGTACAGATGTGGCCTGACCAACACTATACAGGACGTCCTAAACCAGAGACCAGGCTGGGTAGAGATGAAAGAGTAAGTGCTGTGCTCCTCCTCCGTTGTGTGCATTCCTGTGTTTTATGCGTGCATCATGCATTCGTGTCTCTCTATGCAGAGATGGCGATTGGGACTTTAACTGGTGTGATGTTGGATGGCTAAGAGAGAACTTTGATCACTCGTACATGGAGGAACATGTGCGTATATGTCACTTCCGCAACCACTACGAGGTCTGTACTACACAGTTTATGCAGACGATTATAGATTACAGCTGAATGAACGTGTACAGAAAAGGCATGAATTATTTGCATTTTTCAGCTGACCCGTAAGAACCTGATGGTAAAAAACCTGAAGAGATATAGAAAAACGTTAGAGCGGGAGGCTGGGCGTTTAGAGGCGTCCAAATGCGACTTTTTCCCCTGTACGTTTGTGCTGCCCAGTGAGTATCACATCTTTGTGGAAGAGTTTAAGAGAAGCCCAGGGAGCACCTGGATCATGAAGCCTGTGAGTGTTGATAGCAGTGCACTGTGTACAATACTGTCAAACTGCTCATTTACAGGTCATACTTTCCCAACACAGGTGGCAAGATCACAGGGGAAAGGAATTTTTTTGTTTCGAAAACTCAAAGATATCATAGACTGGAGGAAGGTAATACACTCATGACGCTGACAAGAATGGAGGTTCTGTGATTATTTACTATCGTCATCCCAAGTTTTATGTTGTGTACTGATGCTGTTGTTGGCTTTAGGATGGGTCCCGCTCTGAAGAACAAAAAGATGAGGCTCAAGTGGAGAGCTATGTCGCTCAGCGCTACATTGAGAATCCCTACCTCATAGCTGGTATGTACCTGCAATATATAATATGTATGTGACCCTGGAACACAAAACCATTCTTGTGGCGCTGGCGTATATTCCTAGCCAAAAACACATTGTATGGGTCAAAATGATAGATTTTTCTTTTATGCTAAAAATCATAAGGATATACAGTAAGTATTTTGTAAATTTCCTAACATAAATATATTAAAACTTAACTTTTGATTAGTAATATGCATTGCTTAGAACTTAATTTGGACAACTTTAAAGTTGATTTGCACTAGGGATGCAACTATATAGTGAGCCCATGGTTCAGTTTTGATACATCAATATTACTGTACAGTACTGTATGTGAGCTCTAACATAGCGGGAGGTCATTTGCCCTTTCTATTTCAAGTTGTCAAGCTACAGAGACAATATTAAATGTAAAAAAGGTACAGAAAACACCACATTTATTTTTTAAAAAGAACACTTATTTTTGCCCTCTTTCAAAAACGGACAATATAAAAAGTGCAGAATAAAGTGAAAAATAAACATGAACATTATTTAAATAAATATTGACAGCAAAAAGAAAATACTTATGTTTTCTTGATACACCATCAGAACAAACAACAATAACAAAATGTAAGTGGTGGCGGTTACTCGCGTCGTCAAGTTCTGGAATAATTTTGCTGCTGAAATGTTAACCTATGCAGCCAGAGCCGGAATTGATTGGTTCGTCTCTCGAATCTTCGGGTTTTTCGAGTCGTTCGTTCATCACGTGACAGACCCATAAGCTTAACCTATGCAGCCTGACCCGTGCGCGACTGAACAAATCACTCCCACGAGACGACTCGATCTTCCCGAGTCACATTAAAGATTCGCTCAAAATGAACGAATCGTTCAAGAACGACACATCACTAGTGTTGAGAATTTCTGACCATCGCCTGATTGTCCATGCACTTAATACACAAAAATAACCATTTTAATTAAAATGAAAGTTTAATGCCTCAAATAGGCTACCGAAATATTGCGGTTCACGTGGGTGTACCGAACCGAACCGGGCGAACCGAACGGTTCGATAAACCACCGAAAACTGCTGCATCCCTATTTTCTCAGATTCTAGATTTTCAAATGGTTGTATCCTAACAAATAATATATAAATGGAAAGCTTATTTATTCAGCTTTCAGATGATGGAATGTATTTACACAAAAGATTGACTCTTATTACTGTTTTTTGGGGCTTCAATACTTCAGCTAAACTTTAATTATTATTGCTGAACATGTCACATGTTTATGTGTGTGTGTGTGTGTGTGTGTGTGTGTAACATGTATATGTTATATTCATCAACAGGGAGAAAATTTGACTTGAGAGTCTATGTTCTTGTTACATCAGTAAGTGAGCTTTATTTTTCACTGAAATGCTCAGGTCAGAGTTACTGCAATTATGAGATTTCAATTAAATTACAACATGAATAAACTATGAATTTACTTTTTGCTCTGACAAAACATCATTCAACATCATGAATATTTTTTTTATATTGTAATATACGTGTTTAATAATTACTATAGTTGACTATTAGGATTGTTTTAATAGTACAAGAAAATAAATGCAAGTCATAAAGTAGTAAAATGTGGCTTGCACAGAACTAAATAGCTATTTTATGTCCATTTTAATAAAAGTAAGTTTATTAATAATGCATCTCCGTAACAACTGTTACTCATTGTTACATGCTTGCTTGTTGCTGTTTATACTCCACATCACTGTTGCAGTTTCTATTTTTTGAATGTTGAATTTTGAAAACGGTGCCAAAAAGCATATTTTTGTTTTCCACAGTATATTCCATTGAAGGCCTGGCTGTACCGTGATGGTTTTGCTCGATTTTCCAACACTAGGTTCTCTCTTAGCAGCATAGATGATCAGTGTATCCTTTGCATGCGTTCTGAAATACACACACCCTCAATTACATATTACGCTCCATTATACCAAGTAGGGCTCTTCATACGCTTCTTTAACCTTGAAATACACAGACGTTCATCTCACAAATGTTGCTGTGCAAAAAACAGCTCCCGATTATGATCCCGAGAAGGTATGTTGGAAATAACTGGGCATGCTGTACTACTGTTCTTTATTAAAAAAGCATTGATCTATCTTTCGCTCTCTCTCAGGGTTGTAAATGGCAGATGCAGCAGCTACGGAGGTACCTGACCGCTAAGCATGGTTTCGAGACAGTGGAGACTCTATTTAAAGAAATCGACAACATATTTATTCGCAGCCTGCTTAGTGTTCAGAAGACCATCATCAATGACAAACACTGTTTTGAGTTGTACGGATATGACATACTGCTGGACCAGAATTTCAAGCCGTGAGCGTGCTTTATTTTCAGTTGCTTAGTTTGACAGGATGCTTATAAGAACTAAATGCATGGCTTAGGAAAATGACAGCACAGTTTTTCATTATGCAGGTGGCTAATTGAAGTGAACGCTTCACCCTCCCTCACAGCCAGTAGTCTGGAGGACTACGAGCTAAAATACAGACTGCTGGAGGACACCTTGCATATTGTAGACATGGAAGGCCGGTAGGATTTGACAGAATACTATAAAAATACATGAAAGAGTGTGGAGGATTGTGTCTGTTGACATTGTTGTCCAAAACTTATTTTCCACTTAGTCTGACAGGCAAGGAGAAGAGGGTTGGCGGATTCGACCTAATGTGGAACGATGGACCTGTCTATGCGGATGTCGGACTAGAGACTCTGGGTAGTTCTTGCCTCGTGGCAAATACACATCTCGGTCAGTGTCTTACAGTGCCTCAATGGAGATCTTTGCCTGCAGTACACTCAGTGAGCCTATTTCTCTGCTTAGTTGAGCTTAGTAGTTTGTGTACACTCTAAGGCAAAAAATATATATTAATTCACAGTGCATGCATGATACTTCACCCAAAAATGAAATGTCTGCCATTAAAACTTCCAAAAGCTGTATGATCATAACATATTTGGAGCAATTGAGCATTAAATAACTTGCTCACCAATGGGTCCTCAGTGGTGAGTGGGTGCCATCAGAATGAGAGTCACAGTAATCCACACAACTCCAGTCTAACAATTCACTTCATGTAAAGTGAAAAGCTGCTTGTTTGAATTCATCAAGAAGACATTTGGATAGTAAACCGTCACTTCCTGATTCTCATGAGACAACTTTTTAATTGGAGAAAGCAGTATTAGGGATATAGGACTTGTATATAAAAGCTTAATACCCCCTTGTGACGGATTTGAGTTGTGTGGATTATTGTGATGTTTTTATCAGCTGTTTGGACTCTCATTCTGACGGCACCCATTCACTGCAGAGGGTCCATTGGTGAGCAAGTAATGTAAAGATAAATCGCTCCAAATCTGTTTAGATGAAGAACAATATCTACATCTTGGAGGGCCTGAAGGTGAGGACATTTTAAGCAATTAAATTTTTTAGGTGAACTATTCCTTGAAGTAAATATTAGTGCTGTCTAACGATTAATCGCAGTTTATCGCATCCAACATAAACATTTTTGTGTTTGCATAATATCTTTGTCCTGTTGTTTGCTTATTATGCATACAGTATATAAATACACACACAGTATATATTTTGAAAAAATCTATACACACATATATTATGTTAACAAAAACTTTTATTTTGAATGCGATTAATCATTTGAATTAATCGCACTAGTGAATACACAAATTATGTATAAAAGATGTATAAAATGTGATATATATACTGTATCGTAACACCTATTTGTGGTAAGTGTCACATAACATAGTATAGCAGCATTTACCACCATCTCCAAATACAAATTTGTTTGCTTTGTATTACACAGGCTGTGTGAATGATCGAGAGAAACAGCTTCAGCAGCTTTTAAAGCCTTTCCCAGGACAGAAGAGGACATGACAACATGCACATGGCCTCAAATTAGTGTGGCAAACTCTTTATGACAATCACACAAATACCTACAATTGTTATAATACGCACGTAAGGATTCAAATCATTGTAAATAGGAGTATTTAAGCACCCAGAAGACATGGCAAAGTCACTGAAAATGTTCATTCATAACCTGAAAATGACATTTTCTGTGCTTGTTCTGGTTTAATGACAATGTCAATTTCCACGTTAAAATAAATACTGTGGACAGAGGCTTTGGTGATGTAATGAAATTTTATTTATTTTGTATCTCATAAAAATAGCTGCATTCAACTATACCAAAAACTCCCAGCAAAATAAAAGCACAATCTGACAATGATTGGACGAAAGAAGATTATTTTTGTGTGTGTTTTTGGGAACTTGACACAGTACATAACATCCAAGATGAAACGGTGCTACATACAGCACATCAAGTATGGAAATGTGGTACCGCGTACCGTATGGCCTCAACCTGTACCAACTTTCAAGTGCCTTGACAATGCATTACAGTACATACAAAACTACTACCATCATTGTTCCTGTAAAAATAAACAAAACATGCTATTTTAGAGACATGAAGTACAATGAAATCACCTGAAGTATCAATAAGTAAACAAACATAGATAACCTTGACCATAATATCTTAACGGTTTACAGCTCAGGTCCTTCTCCAGCAACAAACCACAACACCACCATAAGCAATCCTACCACTTCACAAATCGACTACATCCAACTCATTGAAAACCTAAGTAATGAGTTCCAAAACATTAAAAGATAAAACATTCTTATTTAACTTAATACATGTCAACTCATCGGTTTAATAAATAACAAGAAAAGATATCCTTGTAAATAGCACTTTACAAAAATACACAGTCATTTACAAAACATTCATTATTCATCTCAAAAAAATATACATTCTTTGACCAATAGTGCTTACTAGACAAAGCCACACGCTGACATTCTCAGCCATACCTCCCTCGAATAAGAGATATGTACATGCACACTAGATTGAAGTACATTTATTTCATAGAGGATTTGTGCGTACAGCATGTAAAGAGAACCTGCTTTTGTGTACTTGGACAGATAAATATATCTTATTCAAGAAATGCACTTTAAAGTTCTACTGAAACAATATGATGATGCAAAGGCATGATTTCTAAACATATGTTTAAGTGTGGTCACATTTGCAGTTGTCCGGCAAATTTTCATGGGAATCCCTGCGATCCTGTGCACACGTCTGTGCAAATTTGTCTTCTGTGTGGGTTATTGACAACAGACAACTTTTTTCCCCTTGAAATTTTGCCAGAATTTTGCCGATGTGACGGCACTTGTATCCTTTTCACAAACATCTACAATTAACTGCAGGGATAATATTATGTTTTAATTAGCTCTTCTTTACAGTGTGCGAAACGAAAATGTTTTTGAGGCAACTGAAACTGAAAGGTGCACTAACTACTTGGCATACTGAGCGTTTTTCACTTTGCCGGTAGTCTTGGTAGCTGGCGTCACTTTTGCGTCGCAGCCATCGATGACCATTCTTTTAGTACCAGATCTTAATCGTACTTCACCCGTCTCAACTCTCACACCATCCTTAACCATTTTCTTCCCTGGACCACCACCTTCGCGTTTCGTACCAACAGGTACCCCTCCACATTTTACTCCAGGTGGATCTCTCCGTTTATCCGCCTCGTTTGACCTCGCAGTCTTTCCTTTCCTGACTGAAGACTGGGTTTTGCCGTTCGCAGTAAGTTCCTGGGATGCCCTGCGCACGTTTCCCGCAGCTTGCATGTGCTTCTGGTGAGCCTTTGCTGCCTGAGGACTGACCGGTTGCTGGTTTCTCGAAGTGGTGCGGTTTTCAGAGGTGGAAGCCCGGCTTTCACTGCTGCTTCTCTTTTGGGTGCTGGCAGGGGGAGCTTTGCGCTCTAGCAGGGGGCTGAGACGGGAATGCCGCTGATAGGCGTATGAAGAGCAGGTGCCGTTGCAGAGGGGATAGCGGATGTGGCAGTGAGGGCAAACGGGACGAGAAAGCTGATTTGATGATGGGCTGGCCACTGAAGAGAAGAAGGCTCGTTGACCCTGCCGGAAGCTTTTCGGCGAGCTGAGGCGTGTCGGAGGAGCAGTATGAGGTCTAGGCCGGTTGCCGTTGACTAGGACGCTGGCTGCGTGACTTCTTGTTCGGATGATGGGAACAATGTGCCGTCCGCTCTCAGCCTGCATGGTTTGGATTTGGTGCCACTCCAGTTGAAGGAGCCGCTCTAAATACTTCTCTAGCTGCCCTACGGGTTTCGGCCGGGGAGCCCGCTTACCTTCAGTGTTGAGGAAGATGGCGAGCTGCCTCAGACTCCAGGTATTGAACGGAGGAGGCAGGAAGTCTGGGTAGCTGTACCTGACTTCATCGTTTTCCACTGACCTGGGTCCAGGTATGTGAGGATGCAGGTCCATGGAGTTGATCACCTCGGCTCGGAGGTTGAGCTGAGGAGGGGTGCAGGGGGAAGGCAGCACAGGGAGCCGCTCGGAGTCGGATAGGTCGCTGGCGCTGTCCGTGTCATCCTCCTTGTGCTCCAGGAGCCGGAGTGAGTCTAGGTCTGGGATTTGTTTCTGCGAGGTGAAGTGCTGCAGCACCGGCTGAGGAGCCAAGTGCAGCGATAGAGCACGACGACTCTTCTCCAAGGCTACTTGGCTCTGTACCATCTCTTTACAGGACTGAGGCTCCAGCTGGATTTTCGGTCTCTCCTGTCCACGCTCAGGACAAGAGAGTTTGGGACGTGGAGGCCTCGGGTCTGATTCGCCCTGTGTGCTGCAGCGATAATTCAAGTGAGATATTTTATCAATATACATTTGAAGTTCATCAAAGTTGTCCTAAGACATAAATGCATTCTGGTTTAAGGAAAGCTTTGATGAAAGCTTTTGATCCACTTCAGATGTTAGCTAGTGTATTTATTAGGGCTGGGTTGATTACTCAACTTTTATGGACTGAAATCATTTTTAAATTACGAGAACAATTCTGCCGATGCTGATGAAAACCTCATTCAAGTTTTTTTTGCAGCATGTCTCCTAAACAATAATCATAGAGACTACTATTTTATTACACAATTTAAAAAGGTACAATGAATATATTTCAGGCATTAGGAGTTGATTGACCCAACATTCACAAATGAATTGCTTGCTTCTCATCTAATTAGTGAAATGGGTTTCCAAAAAGGTCTGGAATTGTTTGTGATGCAGTTCGATTCATCTGGACCGTTCACTTAAACACTAAATTAATTGGATTCTAACATTGAAAGAGTAACAGATCACTTTATTAGATGGACTAAAGATAGTGTAGGGTAAGACAATAAGAGATGCTAGATGACTTAAGGAAATAAAACTCAGATATGTCATATTGTTTGTCACTGATGGAGCAGATCTTTATTATGAGTGCAGCCTGTAAATGAATCTACTGCAAGTAAAGGAAAATATATTTGTAGCCATATTCACAGACACTTGTTCACAACAGTTTAAAGAAAAGGTGAAAGAAATGCTAATGGAATGAACATCGTTAGGTATGTTGTAGATAATAGAGTACTAAAAATATGCATTATATTACATATGTGTTATGTTTTTATATATTAGTGATGTTGGGATAGTCACAATTTAAATTTAATCAACGTAGAAGCATCATTTTATCACTAAAAAGCTATTTAAAAAACATTAAATATCAAATCAAGAGCTTGAAAAAGAATTGTAAAATATGTTTCAATACCCAGCTCTAATTTGCATAGCTTTGGCACTCTGGAATATTTGTTTCTGATTGGTCAGTGACAGCATTCCATAGTGAAATATATATGTTTATTTGTTTTATTTAATTATTACTATTTATGGTTATTTATATTTTCCATATGTTAAGCAAATACTCACCCACGCAACTTGCAAGTGCCACCAGTCGGACTCTTAGCTTTCTTTGGTTTAATGCCATTTTGGACCTTGAAAAAAATCATGAAAACATATTCAAACTGCTGCCAAACACAGGATGCTTGACGCATCTTAATGTTGCATCTGTAACTTACAATTTCAGCTTTGGGCAGAGGATCCTTCTCTTGCCCTGGATGCAAGGGCACAGTTTTTTTAAGAGGTTTCTTATTCTGGTTCACGTTTTCTGCTCTCTTATTATTGCTGAAAACAAAGCACATATTCTTAGAGACATTTGTGACGCGATTTTAATAAACTGCTCTATTCAGACATACCTGGCAACAATCCCAGTGTTTTCTGCATTTTTCATTCTAACCTTCTCCTTGCCTGGCACCTTCTTCAGTGTCGCAGACGCAGTTCGTTCTTGCAGGATGGGTCCCATCGCATTAAACACTATGAAGTGTACAGGCGCAGTTTTGAAGCTCTCAGCTGTGCCCCAAAATGTCCCGTTTGAGAGCGCGTACGCGCACCGTGCGACTGAAGAGCACCATTGCACAAACGCAGCGAAATATCAGCGTCACAGTTTAGATATTTTCCAGTTTGCCAAGAATTGGAGCAATCCATTAAAGAGCGTCGAACAAGCTATTTTTAAACGTTAACATTTAGCATAACATTGCGCCCTGGTTATAAAACCCCCGTCATCCTCTAATGAGCGAAACGTGTTGAAATCGCCTGAGCATCACTACAACAGATCGATCAGACTTGTTTACCTGCTGCTTTGTATGTTCAAGCATCGTTGTCGTCGTGATCCTCCGATTGGCATGATGGGAATTGAAGTTTATGAGTGGAAGGATTAATTGCACCGCTGCTCGTATCTATTGCTCATAAAGAAAAGCATGCGTATGTTTGTGTATCATGCGGCTGATGTTGGGGTTGCGTATTTTCGCAAAGTCGATGTTTTATTCAAATTTACCAGCGGGGTTGCCAGTTAGAAGAAGAAAAGTGATCCTGGTCTGGTTATAAACACACCAAATTTGTGATTCCTGTTTGATATTATATATTAAATTCTAGTTTTAAACTAATATTAAAACCAACAAAAAAATCCCTGGTTCAGTTTTTCTAATATTTTGAAAGCAGTGACTAAAAATACAGTAAAATCAAATTGTAAAATTGGGAAATATTTTTTGAATATAAAATAATATTGATATTATTATATGCTATTAGTGTCACACAGTCCTTCATAAATCATTTTAATATTTGTAATATGGTCATATTTAGCAATATTACTGTTTTACATATATTTTCAATTAAATAAATGCAGATTTGGTGCATGAGCATAACATATTTTTTAAAAAATATAAAAAAAAGTTATTCCAAACTTTTTGGTTGGTAGTGTATATGAAACAAGTACGCATCCCTATAATATATTTTGATTCATTAGATTAATGCTGCTTTGGAGTGGTAGTGTAACATTAATTAGATATTGCATTTTATTAGTGTTGAGATGACTGTGTGTATTTTGTTAAACCTTGGCAACCACTTTTTATCAAATAATAAGAAGCAGCACGGTTCAGTTGGGAAATGTGTAAATAAAGCTTTACTTGCCTTTTTACAATATCTTTGTCAGGTAATCAAAAGATCTGCGTCAACACACTTGCTGTCTAGATGCACTTATAAATAATAGGAGGATATGGCAACCTCACCCCTAACAGCATTTCCTGAGCACAGCTGACTCAGTAGCCACGCCCCCTCTGTTTGACATCACACTCCTGGCAGCTCTGCGCAGTTTGCTTGAAATGTATCGTATGTGTGTTGTATCACGTAGTGCACTTCACCTTTGCACACAGTGCTGTCGCGCTTCTCATTACGAAATGCATGCTTTATAAAAGATAGCATCGGGGGATCGTCAGATGCGTCGTAAACTTAAAGAAGCCGGACTTTCCTGGTGAGACAATGCAAACGCGAACTTCTTCCTTTTGTTTTTGTGCGCAGTAACTGACTAATATACGTTTGCACTGACTTTTGAAAGCCTTGAAATGTAAGTTGCATTACTTTGCATTAAAGTGTAATCCAGCTGGGATTGTGCGTTTGCCATGCTTCCACAGTTGCAGAGTGTTAGCTGATGTTTTTTAATAGGACTATTTCATAGGCTACTGTAATAAATATGCATAACATAGAATGATTGTATTTTTCAGGTCACTCAAGGTAACTCTTTCTAATAAACATGGCCTGGTCTTTGGGATGTTGCTATAAAAACACACCCCTCGAAGAGATGAACGCTGACCTATTTTTTGCCACGGTATCAGATGGCTCAAAAGAAAGTTCTACACCAATTTTGCAGGACATGTCCCGCTCCAAAACGGACAGCGGAAGGAGACCGGTTAAAATTCGTCCACCGAGCCCAAAAACTGCTCCGAGGCAGACAGCAGGCCGCAGCCTGTCATGTGAACCACCAACCAAATCCATCATCCAAAGGCGCACGCAGTCTCTTCCATCTCCATCAGAGCGAAGGAGGCTTAGCCGCCGAGCCAGCGTCCGCTTTGTAGACTCTTTAGGGTTGGACCTGGAAAATGTCAAGGTTTTCAAAAGCGGAGAGGACCCGTTCGTCCCTGAACACGTTCTCTTCCGACTCTTAATGAACGCAGAGTTGGCCTCAAGTAAGAGGATGGAGATTTCACTACCCTATTTGAAACCAATGTTCTCAGTCCAGCCAGGTGACTGCTCAAACTTCACAGAGCGTCTGTGTTTCCAACAAGTATGTCTGGAGCGGGTTTTGTGCTACGAGCCTGGAATTATAGGGATCGTTCAGGTTGTAAACTTGGCATTTGAGAAGGAAGTGAACGTCCGCTACTCTTTTACAAACTGGAAGAGTTGCTCGGAAACCAAGGCCTACTGGGTTGCAAGCAAATCCATTTCAAACGGGCCCTGCTGTGACACTTTTCGATTTCATCTACCCGTTCCTCCATATATCCTTCACCCTGGAGCAATGCTGGAGTTTGCCATTTGTTATAAAGTAATGGCCATGCAGTTTTGGGATAACAATGGTGGGCAGAATTACAAGTTAACCTGTCAGAGTTATAACCTTCCTGTGCCGAAGGAGTGCGAGGACAGCATGATACACTTTATCTGAGGACACTGATTTTTAAAGCACTCTTTCACTTTATGTTTTGCTTGCTACCACCAGCATTATCACGGTGTAATATACATTGCTGACCTTCTGAAAGTCTTGCCATAGTGTATTTCATTTGTGATTAACCTGAAGCCATATGAAATTTTTAACTTGTGACTACTGGACTGTAGCAGGAAGAGCATTACTGTATGTCGATTTAATAGTGATTTAAAAAGTGCCTTTACTGTATTTTTTTCCATTTCTGGTTTGCACGCACTTGTGTGAGGATGTTATTGTCACTATGTGGTACATTTTCGCAATACAGTACTTGTTGATATTGTAAACACAGGTGTTGATAGAATACATAAGCATGGGTAATGCCACTTGCTTTGAAGAACTGATCTTTTTTTTTATTTTTTATTCTGCAATTCTTCACTTCATCACATTGACCTACTAATAAAACCTGCAAAATAAGCCAAATGTAGGCACACATTGCTGTTTATAAAGTATATATATATATATATATATATATATATTTGTAGGAACTGACCTGAACTTTACTGGCTTGAACTACAAAAATAACATGGCTACGGCAAATTCAGTGTCATGATTCAGGTTATAACAAGAATTTATATTTACAATAAATGATAGGCTACTAAAAGTCATTTGAATGCCTTGTTGCTTGTTTTAATAGAATTTATGTTTATTAAAAAAATATTCATATGTTTCTATAAAGTTGGAATGCATAAATGATTTTTAAAACTGTTATTATATTATTATATATTTAATTAGTATATACTCGCCGGAGGGTTTTGAATCGAGAAGCAGCGCGAACGTCCGTTTTTGAGTCTGCGCATGCGCGTCCTTTTTTCCCGCGTTATCGAAACAGTACATCCGTCAAAAGCGGTATAATCGCTCTTAAACCAAATATTTTGACTAATACTTCACTATTTCCGTCTCGGTAACCGTTCATTAACGATCTACGTTAACTCTACGTTACTTGTCAATAATAAAAGCTATGTAAAATTTCCTCCTGTAGTCCGCCGAAGCGTCGTTCATAATCTGAGGTAAGATCTGAACACCCAGCAGGCAGCCTAAGATAGCTACGATTTAATGTAATATTTAAATGAAATATGACCGCTTACAGCATTCATTTGTACTGTTAACGTCTATTGTTTTGCTGTTTAGCGAGAGTATTTAAGTGACTCAGTGACATAACGTTAACTTCACTCAACTTTGACCGTTATTATCGGCAGCTAACGTTACAAAACAGCGTCCTTTTTTTAATAGATGGCATATTAATTAATACAGCACAAAAAAGAAGCTAAACCACATAACGTTAGTTGTGTTCCTCTTTTGGTTAACGTTAATTTAATTCAATTCTGAGAAATGTGAGGCCTGACATTTAAAGACAACCGAGTCCTCATCTTTCCTGGATTGTGTTGTCTTTGAATTATCTAACGTTAGTTATTTAATGTCTTCAACATTTAAAACAGGTCATCGTCTGTGCATTATGGCACCTTTGCAGGACCATCAGGTGAGAATTAAACCCAAAAGAGCTGTTTACTTCAAGCTTTTAATTTCTGGGAGAATGGTTTAAACTTCTCACCTCTAAAATGCTTCTGTTTTCTGTAATTATATGCTTTTTTTTATTCATTAAGACCACAAAGTTCACTTTATATTTCATTGCTTAGGTGGAGAAACTGGTGGAAGAGGCTTTTAAACACAATAACTTTAAGGACCTAGACAAATTCCTACAAAATGAAGACAAGGGAACAAGCAGTATAAAATGTTCCAGACAATTTATGACCAAGCTGGATAAGCTTTTCATCAGGGTTAGTTCAATATTTAACATTCCTATCATGACTTGACTTCTTTACTGGATTTATATGCGCTGTTGGATGTTCTTTCAGGAAATGGATCTTGGAAATGTGGACAATGCTTGTCTGGTGCTTACCATTTTACATAAATACGGCGAGATGCTGGTGTTTCCGGGAGGTGGAGGAATATCTGTGATGGTTTCCCAGGGTTTTGATAAGAAGATACGTTTATAATCATAATAGTTTCTGTTCTCACAATGTAATAATAAAAACATTTTTATTGTTTAAAATGTGTGTTTACATGGTGCAGTGGCTCGAGAAGGCAAGCAAGCTGTGGGTGGAGGCAGGGTCATCAAGAAATGAGACTATGATAAAGCTGGCCGAGGACTTCTTTGATGCACTGATGGTTTGTAATAGCTCCTTCTTTTTTGTTTAAATGCTAGGAAATAAGATCAAGAAGATCACATGCACGCTGTATTGTAGTATTCTGATCTGTGCATGTAATTACGCCTTTGCAGGTTATTCAGGAAAGTTGTAAAGAAGGTGAGTGTTTTGTTCCAGATTTAAAAAAAGGACAAAGAGGAAGTTGAACAATCCTCTGCATTCAGTTTAATCTGTGTATTCCCTCAGGTACATATGAATTTACTGAAGCTCTGCTAAGACACGTTGGCAAACTGGCATCTGATGCACAAATAAATATCATGATTCAGAAAGAGGTAAGAGATTCATTGCACTTCTTCATGGAAAGCATTCCTAGGTTCTGTCACCACTGATATGCTGTGAAGTAATCTTTTCAACCATATTGAAAAGTCATTCCACACCTTCATTCGTGACATGTCACCCGAGCTGTGTTTACCCAGAGTTTTCCAGAAATAGACGACTGAATTAAAGGAGAGGATGTATGAATAAATTATTATTTATTCTTATTGACAGGCAGCAAGGAAGCTCAATGCTATTCTGGAAAAGATTCGCATGGAGCTGAAGAAGAAGATCTTGTCAACTCAAGAGGCTTTATCTATGATGTACATTCATTATCAGTCTTTTGAGTCTTAACCATATATCTAAAAGCTCCTCTTTTGCTCCTTGTTCTGGAACTTACCTGTAGGAGTGCAAATAAGCTTGTATTTTAAGTGTGTAGTGTTTTGTGTGTTTATCAGGAATGCAGTGGCCAGTAAAATCCTCAAAGGTGGAGGTCAGTGTAAAATCCATTGTAATGACTATACATAGTGCAGTCATAAATTTATTTAAAATAATTGATTATTTTACACTGCACATACGGTCACTGATTGTAGCTACATGTCTGTTCAGATTATGATTTACAGGTGTCTTTAATGGAGGCCCTGTGCAGAATGGCTTCACCGGCTCAGAGGATTCAACTAGCTGACTCCTGGTTTACAATGACCTTTGTCTCGTCTGCGTTCAAGAAAATCAAGGATTCTGAGTTTGAGACTGTAAATATGGTCTCACTTAAAACAAGTCATTTTAAACAGAATTTGTTTGATCACAGAGGATTTGTGTGTTTTTTTCTCTGACAGGACTGTAGGAAGTTTCTAAATATGGTCAACGGCATGCAAGGAGATGGAAGAAGGTGCTTCATGTGTTTCGACAGCTTTCATTTTTTTTTATAGATTGTATAACATGTCTTGGTTTATCTTCTCACAGCGTATACTCCTACCCTTGCCTGGAGGCATATTTGGACAAACATGAGGTTAGTTCTCACATTTATAAGGGTTAGTATGGGAATATATTTTGTTCAGTTTTGAACCACATGCATGTTTCCGTTTTTTTATATTTACAGCTTCTCATGCCAGAGGACAAGAATCTGGAAGCTTTCTGGATTGATTTCAATCTAGGAAGTCAAAGCATCTCTTTTTACTTCTGTGCGGCTAATAAGAAGGCAGAGGTAATGACATTATGGTCTCTCGTAGTGGCCTCTCACACTAGACCTTGCAGAATAATGCAAATAATATATAACAGGGTCTTTCAAACAGGTTTGCTGAGCCCCTGGGGATTTGTGAGTTGATGAAAAGCTAATAATTAAATCAAATGGTAATCACAGTATGATCTGTTACATTCAGCATCTCAAAGCAGCTCTGTTGAGGGTAAATACAGCAAATATTTGGGAATTTGCTGTATTTGGGAATCCAACATGCAATAACTTTAATTTTTAATAAAATTGCATACATTTTAATTAATTTATTAATTAATATTGTAAATAAACAAAACATTTTGCTTATATAACATAGTAATAATTATTATTAATATTTGATCTGGGTTCTTAATACATGAAGCGTTGCATTGTCTTGCTATTATGTGACAAACCAACATCCAAAAACTAAGAATGTGAATATTTTGGAAAATAATTTTAAATATTTGCTTAAAAAAAAGGTATACATCAAGAAAATATTTCATCTGACAAAATCATTTAGGAATCACTGGTTTATAATTTGGCACACAATTGTGCTTTAACTTTTAAATCACGTCTGACAGGTTTCTGGAAGAAACTAAAATGAATGTTATATGTCTCGGCCCTTTAGGATGACCAGTGGAGCACTCTGTGTATAGCTGAAAATGAGGTCCAGAGTTACACAGTAAAAGGTAACACAATCAACATTGTCCCCTCTAAACACGTCTTCTGCAACTGTTATCAAAACCCACAAAAACAGTACTTTTGGATCCATATTGGTCTTTCTGAGGTCAGGATTTGTTCTAAGCAGTGTATAAAAACACATATCTGTACTTCATTACACAGAGGAGAGCGGCAGAAAAGTTCTTCATCTGGTTCTGACTGAGCCTGCCTGCTTTGACAACTTCGAGGGCTCCAAAGTCACCATCAAATTCAGCTCATTTCTAGACATCCTGCTAGCCACTGAGAGTGTTTATGGGCATGCTAAGAACAGGGTAAGTGATGTGGCTGATGTTACTTTAGTAGAAATTAACTTTTACTTTAGTGTATGCTTAAATAAAATGTTACTAAATCTAAAAATCTAAAATCAAATTTTTACCTTATCCAGTTAAGTGCAAATCCCTAATTACGAGTATAACATAACATTCCTGTTATACATGGTATTGTTTTTATAGCTTCACACCAGTGTAGTGTTGTCACGGTACCAAAATTTCAGTATTCGGTACCAATACCAGTGAAAATCCATGGTTCTCGGTACCAATTTCGGTACCAAAGCAAAACACAAAAACACTTTTATATAAGAGGACTTTTATTTAATCAAACA
>JAUMHQ010000089.1:4802971-4815379 GCA_032361165.1 Enteromius paludinosus | reverse complement strand
CATCTTGTCAGTAAATCCGGTTCTGTAATCAGCGTGCGTGGTCTTACATTGAGCCGCATTCACTACGCAGAGCCGTTGTTCACTGACGAGCTGTGCAAAATCACGCTGATAATGAACCCGAATTTGCGCAGCTCATTAATAAGCAGCTTTATAATACCTCCAGACCGCAGACATACTGTACGCTTCAAGCTGCTTCCGTGTTCTACTTTAAACCAATAGCGTGTCTGCAACAAACCGATGTCATGCCACACGCGTTGTTGTTGTTCCTGTGTGGAGTCAAGAGGTCTAATTCTGTGCCACCACATAACTATAGATGTGTTAGAAAATTATGAGAATATATATACATATGTATTCGAGTCCTGGTCGGGAGGTAACGTCCGATTCCGATCGAGTCTGAAATCACGTGATCGGGCCCGATTTCCGATCATGTGATCAGATCGGGACATCCCTAGTGATTAGCATTTATAAAAACCTGTCTTGTGCATTTGTCAGAATCGCTGCAGGACAATGGATCTTTACACCAGGCAGACTTTGAAGACTTTAGGGCAGCACATGTCATCCGTCAGTGTCCAAGTGCTCCAGTACAGGTCAGACAAGACCCTTGAGTCCGAAGAGGTCAGAGTTTCTGCCCTGTAACTCGTCTGATATTTACCTCTACTGCTTTCTTTATCTTGCCTAATATATAGTACTCAGAGGCTGGAGAAAGTTAAACAAGTCCTGTTGAGCGAAATAGCAAACCTGGAGCAAGATGACATTGTTTTGAGAAGCATGGAGGAGGAATTGACGGTAAGCAGTGTTTTGATTTGCAAAGTGTCTATAATTGCAAACGCACTTTGGCAAGTATAAAATGTAACTAAGTAAATGGCCTTTGATTCAATCATACTATATGTACAGACTTGCTGGGAGAAGCAGACCTTGGCCTTCCATGCTTACCAAGAGAAAGGATCCAATAGGTAAGAATATAACAGCTGCATAATAATGAGATGAGCGCCATTTTTCAGCTCTAATGTAAATGGAACTAATCTTGCCTTCATAACTGTTCTGTTCGCATAATGTGTAATCCTGTCTACAAGACCTTGTTTGTTCATTCGGGGTCGCAGTAACAAACAGGAATTTCCAGCCGTTCGTAGCTAACAAGATGCAACAGGGGGAAAAACAGCAAGAATTATGTAATGCTGATTATTTGTTTATACTGTAATGCTATTATGCCAAGAATCTTGTGATTTCTTTAAAAAAGGCCAGCTCTGAATTGTTTTGAATTGCTCGGTGTAGGGATGGGTAAGATTGAATTTTTTTTCTTATTTTTTTCTCTTTTTGGGGGGAGGGGGTGACATGGGGAAGGCATTTTGTTGTATGTTGATCAGTTTGATTTAAAGGTGTTTCATGCAGCCTTGACAAAAATAAAATAAAAAAACAACATTCAAATCAACCAATCAGGTTTGACGGATACTTTTTCAGGAAATCTCTGTTTTAGGCTTATGATCAGGGTTAGGTGCTTCTACATACTTGTTCATCAGCTATCATTTCTCACTGATTTTAGGAATACATTTTGGGTAGGGTAATGTTTAGGGGTTGGAATTGGGATACGTCTACATCTTTGGACAGTAATGTTGATCAAGGATCAGCTAAAGATGTTGATGTCTTACTTGGCAAAATCACGTTGGCCGATTTGAGGCAGGTACATTTTTAGTGCACTGAGGGTTGCATATTTAGAAACAAAGTCTGGTGTAAATTGAACATTTAGTGTTTACATGCACAAAGATTTTTTTGCAGGAAAGTTACTCAACAGTGTTTGCATGCATTGTAACGTGTGTTTCAGAGAATACAAATTTTAATTAAAGTGACTGATTGAGTCCTTTGAATGGTTCCCTCTGTTTGTACTTGCTTTACTTGCACAGTGGATTGGTAATGTAAGTGCTTGTCTTGTTCATTCTAGTTGTTTTATTGTTTCAGATTACAGCAGCTGAAAAGCACTTTTCAGACTGACTTGTGTGATAGTCTAGAGTATGGAAAAGAGGTCTTCTCTGTGGAGGTGAGGACCTGAACCTTATTTGAGTGTAGTCCATGATGGTTCAGTAGTTATATTTAGAGTTCAAGCCATTTTAACCTTTGATTGTCTAGAATAGAATTCTTTAATTATATATATTTTTTTTTTGCAGATGTCATTGATAAAGAAGAACATGAAGTCAGTTCAGGAGCGTTTCTTCAAAGAAATAGTGAGAGCCCAAACAGAACCGATATTTTATACGCAATTGTGCAGGACTGAATTCAAGTTTGTTTGTCTTGTAGCACGAGGAAGAGTTGACGAGTGTGCGAAGAGGACTGCAATCATTGTTCTTCCCTGATGCATCGAAGTTCTGACCTGAGAAAAAAAATCTACAGTTTGAAAATTACTTGATGCTATTCTTTAAACCTGTTTGTAAGCTTAGATATTATTAATGTTATGTTCTTTTACAATATTATTACTCAAAAGGTTGAATATTTGTACTTCGTGCCATTTATTCTAGTCTCCTTGAAACATTGGTGCACTGTACATAGTTTTAGCACACATCATTGCTGGTGTTTTTTAATTTGAATAATGAATAGTTGTTTAAGTAATGTAAGAAAAAATATAATTTCTTACATCCCACCTTATAAAAATCAACTTTAGATGTATGTGAGGGGGATAATACATTCTGAAACCTTTTTTTGGGATTTACACCAGCAAGGGCCTGAATAAGCTAACCTCGTGTGTTTAATTGATGGGGGGTGTTGAAAAATAAAGACAGATAAAATTACTAAAAGGGTTATTTTTTATCCTTTTTACTTGCAGATGAAGGCTCTCAAAGATTAAGATCAGATTAAATGACTTGATGCAGTTTTATTATTTAATCAGTGTCCTCTGTAATTAGAAAAGGCAAAATAGAGTTAGAGAGAACGAAACTCTATTTATTTTGAGTTTCATAGCTGAGATAGCGAGACAGATGTCCTGCAGTGTTATCTGTTAATACACACACACTTGTTCAAACGTTTGGGGGCAGCATTTATTTATTTTTTACTAATATATATATATATATATATTTTTTTTTATTTTTTTTAAGGAATAGTTTTTAAAAGAAGAAGCCACCAAGGATGCATTGATTGATTAAAAAGTGAAACAAAAGACAATGCAATTCATCAAAATTTCATTTTTTAATAAATGCTGTTCTTTTCCATTCATCAGAGAATGACATCAGAGAAAGCGTTTTCAACATTGATAATAAATGTTTGTTGAGCAGCAAATGATCATTGATTTCTGAAGGATCGTATGACAAGGAGTAACGATGCTGAACATTCAGCTTTATTTCACAATATTATTGCTTTTACATTATTTTTGATGAGCTAAATGCAACCTTGGCCAGCATAAGAGACTTTCAAAAACATCAACAGCCCTAAACCTTTTGAACTGTAGTGTGTGTGTATATAAAATCAAACTTGAAAAACAACAACTCAGAAGTATTTCCAAAATTGTATTTTGAAGACAAGTAGTGCTTACAAAGGTTTTTTTTTTTTCTTTTTCAAGTGATGACATGAACAACCCTGTTCAAACGGACTTTTGTACAGTAAATATGAAATTCATTTATAGCAGGCTTATTAACCCTCAAGTATTTTTTTTGTTCTTTTTTTTTTTTTTTTTTACTTCTTTTTTTTTTTTAGAGTGGAGCTGGTTACATGTACACAAACATTTACCCAGAACTGATTCGTCTTTTCTTAGCAGTCACTGAAATGCAGTCCAGTTATAAAAACATCAAAAAGTCCTCCGCTGCTCCACTCTGTCAGCCTCAGGTTAAATGTGTCCGCAGATATTCTTCAGGTTTCTCCTGTGGCCGCCCGCGGTGGAGACGCTGCCTCCAGCACTAACCTCTCGGCCCAGGGCGCTGGAAGAATAAGGGAATCCCATGGTCGAAGCCACGGCTCTGGAAGAGGTACCTCCAGGATTTTAATGAACGCTCTCAGCATTTTCTTCACAGAAGAAAACCCCCTCTTAGGGCCTGTGAAACCTGATCAAGAGGAGAGACGTCAACAAAGGTGCCTTTCGCAATCACAATCAGTTATTTTTAGTGAGATAATGCCTGAAAAACGAATGGTCACTGATTACGTTAAGAGGATGTTATCCAAAACCACTCTGGTCAAGGTGAAACGTTAGTGATTTTTCTATGCAGACGCTTCTGTGTCACTGTCATTTTTGATTTAGCGAATCTAAAAATAGCGCATGCGCGTACTGACCTCGTTAGGTGTTTGCTTGAAGCGTGGACCTCCATCTCGGTGCTTTTGAACTCGTTCAGCTCTTTACGTATGGCCGCCTGTGGAATCGCAAATAAAAGCCACTTAAATGCATCCTCAAGTGACATGTGCACTCTGTAATGAGTCTGCCGAGTCATGTGGGGAGAGCAAGCAGACTACTGTCACAAAGTAGAGTGCTTTTTAGTTGCTTCACAGATATATTGGGTTTAGAAACCTTCAGAGGATCACTGAGAATCAAGCCTGTGTGTCCTCTTATTGAATTAAAGACTGGCCATAGATTTGCTGAGGTCTCGTACCTTGTCAGCCGCAGACAGTCTTGTCCAGGGTTTGTCAGCTCTCCTGTCGTAGTCCTGGGCTTTGGCCACCTCCACGTAGTCACTGAAGCGGATCAGAATCTTTCTTTCTCTTAGCTCATCGACTGTCGGCCTCTGGTTGAGCTGTGAGAGGAACAAAATGATGATGTTGTTAGTGGGGCTGTAAAGGTTATGAGAAACAGGTGTAATGTTGAAAGTAATGCATTTTAATTGTATGTTGATCTTTATATCACTCTGCTATGTTCAGGTCAACAGCTCATTTTGTCAGTAATGTAGACAAGCCAAAAGTAAACATGAAATTATATATATATTTATTTATATATATATATATATATATATATATTACATTAAAGCTTGTTGTTATTGTTGTTTTTAAAATCATCACTACAAAAAAATAAAATAAAACAGCAACAATTAATATCACAGTGGGAAAATGTTTTTTTTTAATAAATAAAGTATTGATGCTTCTGCTGTTGTTTCATTGTTATTTTTGTTGCTGCTGTTATTATCATCGGCAACTAATAATAAAAACAACAATTGTGTAAAATTTGGTTTGCAACTAATTGCACACTGGGAAGAAAAACTATGACTCCAAAATATAACAATAATTAATATATAACGTTTCATTAGATGCATACTTCTTACATCACACTGGCATTTTAGGATAAATATCTTTTTATTTTCCCATAAAATAATGTACTGTATATGGGGTAAGTAATGATTAATGCAAGGCGTATTAATATAAATAATGTGATTAATTGTACACTTTTTTACACTGATTTTAAAGGTAATAAATATTGGTCATCAGCATTGCAGACATGCTGTTACACATCCCAAGCGCTGAGATACCGCTCTCATTTCTGATATTTATGTCTCATCTGTTAATTGTGGGCTTTGAGGTTTCCGCAATCTGCGGCAACAGCATTAGTCCATTAAATTGCTTTTGAAAAACACTGCTTGTTGTTGAACAGTGTGCCTTTATTTAGCTCAATTATTCAGTGTTTTATTATAAAAATCATATTGGCAGCAGCCAGTCAAAAGAATATTTTTTACAGACCAACAGCTTCCTTACCATTATTTCTAGACATAAATCAGAAAAATAAAGCATGCAGCAAGTGAAAGGAACCTGAAGAGAGCTTGTGTACCTTTCTGTTCAATCTCTGTTTGATCTCTCTTCTTTCCTCCTGCTCCGTCTGATCGTTCCTCTCTGAAAGAGCCAGAGAGAGACTCAGTGAGCATTAATGACACGTTACACTAAAACTTAATTAATACAGATTTATTTATATATATATATTAATATAATATTATCCTAATACTCACGTTTCAGAATATTTCTGCTCTCCAGCTCTTCAACGGCCGGCCGTTGACTGAGTCTCCTGCGGAGAAAGATGAGAATAATGTTTTGAACCATGCTGTCCCGCGCGGAATCGGCTCAGTGAGCGCCAGAGCCGAGGGAGATCCTGAGGGGACGCTCAAAGTCTCCCCATCCTTTGTTTTCAGCCTGACAGCTATTACTCCGCATCTGGATTCAAAACGCACCTATTTGAAGCACCTTCGCTAAATAAAACTCCAACTTAACGCGGCGCTGATGAGATTTAAATGAGCGATAAAGTGCGCTCGCTCGGTGAATATGAACTCGTGCTGCTTGTTGTGGTTTTTTTGAACAGGCAGGCGCGCGCTGAGTGAGCGCTGCTCCACGCGCTCTTTGTCATGCGCTCTGTCACTCGCCTTTGTAGTAGCGCACTAATTGAGTTAAGAGACTCCTTTTATTGTTTGACAATCAAATGACGTTTATAAAGTATAGATGCCTTATTATGTCTTAATAAATGCTATTAAAATGTAACTACTATTTCTTTATATTATTTATAATTATACTATTTTATATATATCCCTTTTTTTTTACAAAAATGATTCACTGGGGAAATTGTTTTAATTGGCAATCAATTTGCACTTTTTTCCCTGTGACTAATCTTACTTTTTATCCTCTTAATCTTTTTAATATCCCTAATTAAAAGCCAATCTTCCACGAAGAGACTTTTGGAAAGCAATAAGTGAATTGTATAAATTATGTTTTTGTGTCATTACTTAATTAATTGCTAAGTTGTTAGTATACATTTAAAAAATGTATATCTATTACAAATTATAATTACATCTATTGCGTTGTCTCACTAAAACAATATTCTGCTTGATATAAAATATTAGTAAAATAATATCAACACATCAAACCAGAGCATATTCTGTGTATGTAAAGATCTATTTAAATGTTGTAATTTAAGAAAAAATACATTTTGTTATTTGAAATGATATATGTAGCCACAAAATGTCAGAAGATGATTGATGTATGGTTTGTTAGGATAGGACAATATGTGGGCAATATATTATTACTATTCTGGTTGTGAGCATACAAATCTAAGTGTAAATAAATCTAAATATGGAGAAAATAGACTTTATAAAGTTGTCCAAATGAAGTCCTCAGCAATGCATATCACTAATCAAAAAATAGATTGCAATATATTTACAGTAGGAAATATCTTTACTTAATCTCTTTATGATTTTTGGCATAAAAGAATAATCCATGCATTGGATTGCTACAAATACACCCATGCTATACTTGTTATAGACTGGTTTTGTGATCTACGGTCACATACATAACTGTAATGACTCAGCTCAGTTATGATTTGCATTCAACTGTAAAAACTGCATAAAATTGCATGTTGTCTCATATTTGAAATACTTTGCTATGCAAAGCTATATATTGAGATCTGATTAATTATAAGGTGTTTACCCACATTATTTCAAATTCCAGCCATTGCAGTGCTGTTGTCACTCATATAAGCTGAGTAAGATGGGATTCCAGCAGATGTGGCGGTATTAATATTTCATGAACAGAAATGGAGAACTACTCCCAAAGCCCCTTTGGAAGCTGCCTGGATATTATTGACCTGTATCACATGTTGCCTAGCAACAGTAGCTTCCCCGAGACTACTGAAACAAAGAAATCTGCCCGAGCAACACTGGAAGCTCGTGCCATTATGCACTGGTCATTAATCAGATCGGTTTAATGAATAGACGGATGGCAGTGCACTTTATCCAAACATCTTTCCATCAGTTAGGAGAAGCTTCTATGAGTGCTACAGCAGTATTTGGTATTCGCTATGGCGTGCAGGGTGGAGGTAGAGATGGAGGGGGGTACATTCCCTAGCATTCATTATTCACCAGTCTGAGCTCTAAAAATAGCTCTAGCCGTGTCTTTCTTCGGTGGTGGAGTAGGGCACGGCAAGCCAAAGATAGGAAGGTCATGACATGCTGCTGCAGCAGAGTGTCATAGCGTGTTTAGCTCAAACTTCAACTTGTTCTGCAGGTGCACGGACCGTCATATTTCACTGCTGGCCTAGATCAAGTAGACGGCACCTATTTACGCTGACTTTCACTGTCAGACCTCAACGTGAATATGCTGTCTCAGTACTGTACACTATTTTTGGCACTGTTTATCAGTGCGTGTTTATCATAAGAACCAAAAAATGTTTATTAGACTACATCAAGACGCTCTAATGACCTGACGTGACCTGATCCTTCTCGTTTTTCTTGCATATGTTCCATGCTGTAGAAAAAATGCTATACCTTTAAAGTGCAAACCAATGTCATGTTGTCTGGCACTTAATGATATACTAATTAAATAATGCATATTATACTATACACAGTTATGTATGCTTCTGAACCGTGTCAGATTTAAGTACATCTTTAAATATGATTTTGTGACATTAAAATATAGTTAAAGTGCATGTATATTTGCTGACAATCATTTATGTCAGTTCTAATGAAACTTGTATGCTATGCATCAAATATACTATAAATTATAAAATTGCAATTTTGTATGTTAACTTGAAATTTAATATTAAATAATACACTTCAGTTAAAATTATGATCTGGTGTTTTACATGTGTTTAATATGTCAGCACATCAATATAAGTGTGCTTCTTGAAAGCACTGCAAAATATTATTCAAGCATGATTTAAAATATGTATTAAAGCAAAACTGTTTTGACATGCACTTTTTAAAAGTGTACTTAAGTGTGACGGAAACAGTGGTGAAAGTGAACTCTCTTTAAGTGAGCACTCTATTAAGCCCCTTTACAACGGATATCTGCAAATGAAAATGGGATTTTGACAAATCAATACAGATTTAATGTCAACATACTTTTATGACTTCTGTGCGTTATGTAAAGTTATCAACATTCTTTCTAGGAAAAGCCAAATTTAACCAAACCTCTAAGTGTAGCAATTTAAAGAGCGCACAAAGTGAACCCTGTGATTCCAATTAGATGTTCTAACAGGAGATTTACTCTTGAGAAATGTGTGCTTAGCATCTAACACGTCCAGTTATTCACATGTGACTCCAAAGAAGGACCACAATCATTTTGGTTTATCATCTCCCTTAATGCAAATAGTCATGAATTTCTTTTTCACACTTATTATTTTAGGGATGCACTGGTTGACCGGTCATGAATCGGAACCGGACAGTTTTGTATATATTTTTTTTTTCGGCAGTTAATGTTATTAGACCAGTTTGATATACTTTATGTTTACTTTCTTTCTTTTTTGTTGCTTAATAAAAAAAAAATCGGTATCGGAATCATCCATGATCATGCATCACTAATTTTTTTTTGTGTGCATCATATGTATGGACGCGTAGACTGTGTTGCTGTGCCTGAAGTTAATCTAATGTAATCACCTTCATCAACACAGTGTCTGTTTTCTCCTCAAATTCGTATCTGAATCACATCTTTGTTACAAGCCACTCATCGTTCTCACATTACATAACTTAGGATGGCCACTTACCATCGTTGCGTGCAATATTTCAGCAAATTGTGTTTGCTGCTAAGCAAAGCTCTGTTAAAAGCCTAAATTAACCTGGACAGAATCAGCATTTCTTCTAAAAAGACTGTCCTCAAACGTAACAAATACCACAGCTGATTACAAAAGACTTATCCTGACAAGATTTGTAATTGCATGAGGCACTGCAGGCCTTCCTCAGTTGTTTTTCCTCGTAAACGTGCTTGTAAAGATCAGACACTACATTGTTTCTATCAGAAGGCTGAAGTACAATAGTAGATGTTGCAGTTTTTGTTTGAGGTCAAGATCTGAAACGCTCTTCTGAAAATGTATACAGTATATGCATTAAATAGCATACACACAAAAAAATGTAACACAAAACCAGACAGCACAACACAGCAAAACAAACAATGGAAAGCAAAAGCAAACAAAAACACAGCAAAGCAAAACAAATCAAAATCAAAGAATGCAAAGCAAAACCAAACAAACAAAAACAAAAAACACACAGTAGAACAAAACAAATGAATAGCTAAACCAAACAACACAACAAAGCAAAACAAAACAATCCAAAGCAAAATCAAACTACAAGAAACACAACCAACCAATGCAAAGCAGAATACAACAGAGCTGAACAAAACACAAAGCCAACACAACGAAAAACACAACACGACCAAGCACAGCAAAACAATACAAAAAAAAAAGTAAAAAAAGCACAATTAAAAGAAAGCAAAACAAATTTAAACAAAATCAAACAGAAAAACAACACAACAATGCAAAGCCAAATCAAACTACAAGCAACACAAGCAAACACAGCAAAGCAAAAATAAATAAAACAAAACTAATGAAAGTAAAAAGCAAACCACAACACAACCAACCAAAGCAAAAAAAATACAACAAAGTTTAACAACACAACACAATTCGGCGAAGCAAAACAAAGCACACAGCTAAACAAGAAACCTCAAAGCAATAAACTGCAAAACAACACGGCAATGCAAAACAAAAACATTGTTGCAGCCTATAGAAGTTTCTCCGCCATAAATACAAACTGTGCACCATGTACTGAACTGAACCCCTGATGTCAAAGACAGGTAATGCAATCCAAAATACCTGAATGAAAGCTGTAGTGGATTTATTCACAGATTAACTCCAATCCTCAATCAACTGTAATCCACAGTTTCTGCTATGTACTTTACATGAGATTATATGCCAAAGTACACATACTTACACTTCCTTTGCACCAAATCTGTTTTCATAATCTGTTTCACAAGTTCACTTGCACATATAATCCTCAGGTGATATGGGTAAACCGATTTGTTGTCCTTAACTGAGGACACTGGGCATTATGACTCGACTCGAGCGCTACACTTCCCTGTGCAATTAATGGGTAAAAATTAATAGCTAAATAAATATTTGAATTAAGGCTGACAGGTGAATAAAACAGCTTTGTTTGGCAAAAAAAGTATTCAACTGTCTCCTAAAGCTGAGCTTTTCGTGCATTTTCAAAAACGTCCTAAAGAGGGCAGTGTAATATTTGATAAACTTACATTCACAGTACAGTTGAGATATATTTATGACTTACTTGGCAAGCTTCATTTCAATCTGTTGACGGATCTCCTGTCTCTCCTGGTCACTTCGTGCAGGAAAAATATTCCTGTCCTCCAGCTCCTGTTTACTGGGACGATTCCGAAGCTTCACAGCCAGCAGCTCCTTCCTCATCCTCCTTGGCAATGTGCCTGCACACGTTTCCAATATCATTTATAATTCACTGACAGAACAACCTAAATTACTCCAGACAGAAATGACAAATGAGAGATCTCTCTGGACGAATTTTAGCTGATCTTCTAGCTGTGACAAATCATCGCATTATCTAATGACAGCTTAGGTGTAAAAACGTCCAAGTATTAAAAGTTGTGCAGTAAACCTACCAGAAATGACAGAGTCGTTCCAGCTGTCGACGTCGTAGATGATTCCTGAAGCGTCAGTGAAGCAGTGGTCCTGTCGAACGTTTTCTTTGTTTTCCTCTGCTTCCTTTCTGCTCTCACCATCTCCACTTGACTCTCGGTCAATGCTAAAGAAAGAAAGAAAATGAGACACACTGCGATGTGATGCATGTGATTCTCCCACTGAATTATTAAGGTTATTGCGACTTTTTGAGAAAAAAAAGTCTGAATTGTGAGATCTCGCATTTGCAAGACAAAAAAAGTCAAGATTTCTATCATGTAAACTTGCAATTCTTCATTCTATCATGCAATTCTGACTTTTTTTCACTTAAGTGCGACTTTATATTTCGCAATTATGACTTTATAACTTGCAATTGCGAGTTTGTATCTCAAAAATATAATATAAAAAATATATCTAAATATAAAAAAGTCGCGTTTGAATCTCACAATTCTGCAAAATAAACAGTCGCAATCACCTTTTAAACAAAAATATTAAAAATTAAATTGCGGAAACTGACATCCATAAATACAGTTAGTATAATACTTCTTAGATTAACAAAAAAAGTTTCTAAAAATAGTTGTAACTCCCTTACCTCTCCTGCCTGAGCTTTGTCGCCAGTGCTCGGTGCAGTTCTTCTATTATACAGCTAGGGGGCAATGGCGGGTGTATGCTACCTATATGCGGCGACCCAACAGGATTAGTAAATGGCCCTCTTAAAACCACAGGACTGGGGCCGTCAGGGACTCTAGGCAGTTCTTTTTGGAGAAAAGAGTTTGAATGAGGCACTGATGCGATGACTTTACCTTGGTCTGCGGAAACAAAAAAATGCATTTATTAGGGATGTAACGGTATCATAATTTCACGGTACGGTAATACCTCTGTGTGAATGGCACGGTATGGTATTTATTGAATCATTTACATAAAAAACAAAACTAATTAGGAGGCTCAAAAAAGTGCCAGAAGTGTTTATTAAACAGTTTCCATGAACACTGAACATATCAATGGCACACACATTAGCCATCTATCTGTAAACTTTGAAACAGGAACTTCAATTTTAA
>JAUMHQ010000089.1:4780714-4796211 GCA_032361165.1 Enteromius paludinosus | reverse complement strand
AACACATTTTATGACCTATCTGTGCAGAAATCGGTATAATTCCAAAGGATTCACATACTTTTTCTTGCAACTGTATTTTTGAGCTAAAGCAGATGTTATCCCAAACACATCTGCCTACATGAACACGCACAACCATGCAGCTGAGAAGAAGTCACATACAAAGCCTCTACAACACCCACAGTAGCATCATATCCTTCAGCAGGCTAGACCTAATCCTTTTAAATATTCACATGCGGGAAAAGCTCCATTCATAGAGCAAATGAGTCAACGCTCTGCGAAACACTCGGTTACTGAAATAGTGTAGTGTGGGCAGGGGCAACGAGAGAGTGCCGTCACAAACCCAGAGGCGCCGCACCACGTCTTTCTGATCAATGACCATACAAGAAAAGAAGCGGGTCAATCGACTGAGCGCCACTGCCCAAGTAACCAGCGCTATATGGAATCCAGGTCAAGCCTAAAAACCCGTGCGGCACGGCGAGTCAGCAAAGCCTAGCTGTTACTATGGTTACTGCTCCTCCAGATGCAGCGGCAGCAGAGCAAAGCCCCCTCGGAGGCAGAATCTGAGCGCCGTATGAGGGGCTGCCACTGTCTTACGAAAGGGAGGATGGGGAAACGGGCAGGGGAGGGGGGAACGGGGGTCTGTTGCTAGACGGAAGCGCTTGCAGAAGACCTCCAGCAGCCAATCAGGGCCCGGCCTTTCATAACATATAATATCAAGCACACTAGCCCTTTCTTCAATGCAGGGAGGTGCGTTACAAGAGGCTGGTGTCGCGCCAGACAATCAGCAAAAATGGAAAACTGAATCATTTATACAATATTAGAAGCTAATATTAACATATCGGTAGGTGCAGCAACAGCGGATGTTGATCGGTTACGCCAGTTATTTGGAGCAGTAGTAAATATATCTGACAATATTTGAATGAATATCTGTACCGTTATTCATGAAGTAAGCTACAGAAAAGCAAACCACAGCGTTTTATGAGCAGAGGGCCAGTCAGCACATAGACCTGCATGCTGGCTGTGAGCCACATATGCCCACATTACCCATATCTCAAAAACACCTGACAAATTCCTGCCAAAGAAACTGATATAAGACTCCCGTTGACCGAATGAACATATATATCTTGCATATAATAGGATAGGCAGTACAATACAGTACAGAGCAGAACACCCCCGCCTTTTATTGTAACAGTAATCTTGACAGCGCTGTATATAAAATATAAAAAACCTGAACTCATTTTATTTTAACTAGTGGCCAAGGCAACATTTCTCATTTTTGTTTAGAACTATAATTAAAAAGCTAAAACAGTAATAACTTTTGGGAACACAAACTATTCACAATGACACAGAAGAAAATAATTATAATAAAGAAAGATATTAACTATAATAGGACATCAGCAAACACTGGTGTGAATATTTTTAAGACTTTAGTGTTGAAGCAGTCTTAGATCCAGGCTCTACTATTGCAGAAGAATGCATCTCGGTACATGAAAGATGATCATAAATAAATAAATAAATAAATAAAGGGAGAGCATGTTAAGTAATCCTGCCTGGTTTGATTTGGGCTGCTTTAGAAGTTCATATCCTTTTTAGTTTATCTCTGTCACAGCTTATTACAAAACACTTCAAACATGGTTTAAAAGAGGTGGATATCTGTTTGATTAACAAACCCAGACAACAAAGAGACCCAGAGACACTACAAACCCCTTTTTAACACTGCAGATTGGCAAATACCGCTTATAGCTTATGTCAGCAGATCTACACTGCTTCGGTCTGCGGACCCCTTTACCACTTAACTGACAATAATAAGTGCTTACGATCAACTTGTTTGATTCCTATTCATTTTCACCAGTGTATTGAAGTACGCAAAAAGCATTCTACATCCGCAGCACGTTTTATAATACCTAAAAGTCTAACAGTTGAAGACTCACGTTTGTCAGAAACTTAGGCTGGTTGTCGGTTGAAATATTAGAACTAAAAACATCAATTTAACACCCTTTATGGGCTTCAGTCACTTCATTGAATAATTATCACCTTACAATCCATCTGTTTTTACTGTAAATCCACATCATTTGAACATGACAGCACCGCTGTCTGTCAAAATGTAACATGCACAAAACTTGGTAGCATGCGATGCATTACTTGGAAAATCCACATTACCGGATATTTCGACTACAGTACGACACCGCTTACCGAGAAGAAATAAAAAAACGGCTTTAAAATATACATCTCCAGCTCAGGAGGAACACATTTGGGAAAATATAAACCCTTTATATCAAACTATTTCAAGTTGAAATTCAATTTTAACCTCTACACTCAGATGTGATGGATGCCTTATTTAATAAAGCTCTTTGGCATTGGGAGAGGTTTTAAGTAACGTATGTAAATGAAATGGAGTTGCTTATGGCCTGTCCTCTGAGGCTTGCTTTGGAGATGCTGACCATATAAACAGGCAGCGGGCAAAACCCATTTGTCTGCAGTAGAGAGATACTAAGAGCTTGTTATTGTAATGTCACCCCAGAGATGAAAGTGAGAGATTGAGAATATTATTCAATTCATCAATGACTGGAGACTAAAGATCCAATCATAGCAGACACATGAAGGCTGGAGGGGCTATATAAGTTGTGCTGTTTAGGGCTGATCTGAGACCAGTTTTTTTTTCATAGCCAGTGTAAATACAAATATCTGTTGCATCAAAAGGCCCTATACAAATATGCTCTTGTTCTTTAATGATAAGAATTAGGTCTTTGATCTGCGTGCAGGGCCATTTTCTACTGTTCTGTTAAATGGTTAACAGTAAATTAATGTAAGATTTACACAGAAAAAACGTAAACTGACATACCCAGAATTCCCTGCATTAGATTTTTTTTCTTTGAAATAACTCTATTCGAACTATGTTCTTATTAGTTATGTTTATTAGGGTTGTATGTTACATGTACTGTTGTTAAATTAATGTTTATTGCATATTTGAGTTTAATGAGTCTCACCATGATGGTGTTTAGAGTTTGTGTGAACGACACTGAGCTCCTTCTATATATGTTATTATATAAGATGGACTTTGGTTCATCTTGTGACTTTCTCATCACCACCTATGTTTGATGCTTATTACTGTATTTCAAAGATGCATAACAGATATCATTACTTAAATAAGCTGGTATAATAACATTATATCAGTCAATGAAATTATGGTATTTAACTGTAAATTAAACATAAAACCTAAAACATTGTTAGCGTTTTTTTACGATCACATTACGTGAACCACAGCTGGCAGCTTTTTAATGTAGATTTTACAGATTTTTTTTTTTTTTATATATTTGGGTCGATACAATGTTATTTTGCTCACCGTGCAGTTAAAACAGTAATACTGTAAAGTTATTACAGTTAAAAGTGACCGTTTTGTTTTAAAATGCATTTCTTCCTGTGATCAAAGCAGAATTTACAGCATGATCCTTCCTAAATCGTTCTAATTTGCTGCTTAAGATACATTTCCTATTTTTTTCTGTGCCGCTTAATATATTTTTGTGTTTTGAGATATTTTGGATTGCTGAATATAACAACAGCATTTATTAAAACGTGGTCAGTCTTTTGGTCATTTTGATGCATCCTTAATGAATATAAGTATTACTTCCTTACAATCTTACTGCCTCCAAGCTTTTGAACAATACGTTTGTTTTTGTTGTTTTTATTTATTTATATGCACTCAAAATGAAAATAGCTGAACTGTTACTCTACAAAAGTGGTGCAGAGATTCAGATAATTGGGTATCAAAATAAAATAATGCATGCACTGCATATTCTGTAGAAGAAATTATGTTAGAAAAAAAGAAGAAATCAAAATTATTGCATAGACAACACTTTTAACTTTCAGGAAAGAGGAAGCAGTAGAGAAGGTATATTTCAGTTGGTTCCCCGTTTAACAGATCAAAGAGAAAGAAAAACATCATAATATAATATATATAATGGTTCAAATAGTTGGTCAGAGACGCACAGAGTAAAATAATATGCCAATAAATGCATTTAAGACTCTGAAAGAATCTGACATTATAAGAGATGTTTGAGTACATTTTCTTTAAAAGACAGACAAACACATATTAGTCTGTATAATCCAACTGAAAATACAAGCAGTCAGTTTTCAGAAATCATCAGAGCAGGTAGTTTAGTGTGAGAAATGAACAGTTCCTGTCCTCCAACAAAAGAAACCCCATAGTATACCCCCTGGCTCAACAACTGTGCAGCCATCTGTCAGAAGACAACTGCCTGCGGTGTAGCCTCCTCAAGATGCTATAAGTGGAACAGACTAAATAACAACTCTCTGACGTGGTTTAAAGGGACTCGAGACAACTCCAAGCTTGGGCTGTGTTACTTACAGTAGGAAAAGCAACAGTAGCTTCTGACATCAACCAGACCTCTCTGTTCTCTGTGACTTCTAGGGTTGAGACCAAGCTGTGATGATGCAGTTTCTATGTTGAGATGAGTCACAAAAAAGAAAGAAGCAACACTGACCGGTAAAGCATTCATTTTTCTTTTTTTTTACACTCTAATTCATCCAAACATTCTAATTATGTCATCACTTACTCCACCTCACGTCATTCCAGATCATTTGAACAGTTTTTAACCATTTTATCTACAACACTGGACCTCATTGGAGACGTTCTACCCATTAGAAATAAACTCCTATGAGTTTGTAATGAAAGGAGACCAAGTAAACAATGACAGAATCATCATTTTTGGGTGAACTACATCTTCAACTTTTACATTCTTACTAGTAAGCAGAAGAAGCGAACCTCAAGATTCATTGATTCGACTTGATTTACTTTCGTAATAGGCTGACTGCTTAATTCAGACCAGCATTTAACTGGATATTAGTCTGCATGCAGTGCTTGTGATAAAGCAAATTAATGTCCATTAAATGTGCTTTTCTTTGTTTCCACAACTTCTGAAGAAGTCAAAAGCGATTGGTCATGATTTATGTGTCACAGTAATAGGTCGAGTTCGGGTCACCCAGCTCACCGTGGTTTATATCACTGAATGTTTGATGAAGTCTTACTTAGAGACTCCATAAGCCTCAAGCAAGCCTTTACAACATCAGACAGGTTAATGTTTTGGGAATTTCCATTTATATTAATAATCCATTTATATTCATATAATGACCTTTGGTGCCCACCATCATGATCAACTCATCAAGAAAATCTTTCATCTGTAAAATTCAGTCTTTCCAGATGATTTTCCACTACAGTCAGGTATGCATTTGGATAATATATTGTGCAAAATTACTGTTTACCAAGTTAAATATATCCTGAGCATTATCCTTTAAAACTGCAGTGCACCAAACCAAGGTCCGAGCTGGTGTGGATGTGTGGAATTTGCATATTTCTGGGTCCGTGTGTATGTTAAAAGCTATTTTAAAGGGATAGTTCAGCCAAAAATGTAAATTCTGTCATTAATTGCTCACCCTTGTGTCATATTCTGACCCTGCATAGACAGCAACACAACTGACACTTTCAAGGCTCGAAAAGTTGGTAAAGGCATCATTAAAATAGTCAGTTTCATTCTCTTTTCCTGTTGCACATTTGTAACTGAAATCAACTGGTTTGTGTCTCATACCAAACATAATTCTATTTATAAACATAACTAATGAAGACACTGCACAGCAAACACAAATTAAACTCAAGATTCACTTGATTTATGTTTTGCATGTATTACACCCAAAACCTTTGCATCTTGGTGACTCACTATCTTAATATTAGCACAGAAACCCAGAAGCCAAAGACGTCCGCGAGAGAGAAGCAATGGCTCTCTGTGCTACACAGTCATTGTTGAGTCTCAGTGAGCGCAGTATCTGTGGCAGTAATCTGTCCCAGGTCGCTCTCTATGGTGCTGAAGCCCTGCTTACCCTGCCACTCAAAACCAGCCTCCCATCAGCCCACGTTACCCACAATGCACAGCCAGCTCCCGTAGCGCGTACGGCTTTCGATGTAAAAGCTGTAAGACATGATTACATACAGTACGTCAAGCTAATCACAGAATGACGTTCTTGATAACTGCATCACAAAAAAGCACTGCGTAGGCGTGTGATGGTTCAGAATGGAAATATGCCTTAACGTTCGCTCTGAGTATTGCCAAATGTGTATATTTGCTCTTTAGAGATCCTCATTGGCTCTCTGGTGAGTCACTTGAAGTCATTTCCATCCTTCTGTGTCTCTTCATTGTTTAGTTTTTTTTCCCACCTCCCCTCCCCCGTTTCCCCCTTCGCTCACACCCACTCAGTCTCTCTCTTTCTCTATCATTCCCCTGACTCCGTCCTCTTGCCTTTAAACTGCTTTACAGTCATGGTTTCACTTACCGTTCAACACAAACAGACACTTAGGTAACTTCGTCTCATCGGGCAGCTCTGAAATTCATTGAATTGCGTACAGCACAATAAACGCAGGTTCAGGGAGCTACGCCATCCATCCAGCTTATGAATGAGAAATGAGCTTATGAAATATTTTAGATGGTTCAGGCATGCCGAGAGTGAGACCTGCTCTTTCCAGCATTGCATTCAATATTAACTAGATTTCCTCGCTCAATGGCTCAGCAAAAAACAGAGCCAAGAGCCAAGATCTGTTGACTGTGCAGAATTGTGATTACAGTTTGATCCCATATTATTCAGTCTAATGGCCTCCCATGGGAAGGACGGATCACTTTTCATTCAAAATTTTGGAGCAGATCAGACTCTTTAATGTTTTTGATGGATACAGTAGGGAAAGAATGACAGTGAAATATGTAAAATGTCATTTATTTCTGTGATGCAAAGTTGTATTTTCAGCAACATTATTAATGTTATTATCAAACAAGCATGCTGCTTCATATTTCTGTGCAAACAATAAAACATCATGGATGTATTTATTGTCACTTTTTATCAATTTAATGCATCCCTGCTCAATAAATGTTTTACATATGTAAAAATATCATCATAAAATTGTATTATTTTAATTATAATTTTAATTAAATTAGAGACTAATTAATCTGAGCATTGCCTTCCATTATTATATATTAATATTCTTAAATCAATAATTGTCTCATGTTTTCTTTTCCCTCCTTTGTTTGTTATTGTTTTAGGAGCACATCTGAGACGATTTTTTATATATATAATTTTGTAGTTGGACATTTTTTTGTATTTATTTATTTCCCAATCATTATTTATTTAATATTATTTTATTTACAATTTTTTTTTTTTTTTACATTTTATTTAGTATTTTTGTTGTCACTATTGTTTATTAGAAACATATTAGACAAAGTAAATACTTAAAAGGTATATAAATGTGAAGACTTCAAAATATATATATGTATAATTTTTCAATCCTGTTGTTGTTAATGTGCTCTCAGTCTCTGCCTGTTTCCATCATCCTGGAAAATGTTAATACTCGTGAGAATCAATCAGTGAATCTACTTTCTAATTTAAAAGCTGCATTGCTCGAACATTATGTTCGAAACGTCACTCGTTTTCTACAAACTCAGTTCTGAATCCTCCCTTTCTCTTTCACTGTCACACGTGCAAGCTCAAAAATACTAAACGTTTTGGCTGAGATGTATACACAACTGAAAAGACAGCCTGTCATGTGCCTTATCTACTCTGTGTTGTATCTCTGGGGAGGTCGCTGAGCTTGTTGTTGTGTTCAGTTTTCACGCCTGAGGAGAGCTGGGAGCCTCTGAACTGTGCTTGACAAGGTCAGGTCTTGTCTCCTCTTGTACACCATGCAGCGCATATACCTTAGTCTGCATTAAGGAAAGACAATCCCAAGCTGGAAGGATACCTAAGGATTTTTACAGGCAGAAGCCACTGGCGTATGCATAGGAGAAATATGGCAATGTTGTTATTACTTATTAGCATATTTGCAGTGGTTAGAACCGTTGCTGGTCATACTTAGGGTTAGGGATTTGAAGTCCTGATCTTCAGCACATAACAGTCTCACACATTTCAGCAGCTGCCACCTCATTATGTGGTTTGTTGTGGAGAGGTGTGATATTATTTTTCACATACTTGCACTGAAGGTGGCACCCAAAATAACAGACCAGAATATCATGAAGCGGTTGGCTTTTTGGTTTCCAGCAAGCCACAATCCAGAACACCCTAGCAACACCCTGGCAACCACCAAATTTGCAGACATTAATTGTTTTCACAAAATGGAAACATCTATGTTCATGCACATATTTATTAATTATATATAAATACACACATGCATGTATATATTTAAGAAAAAAATATTTTGTATATTAATATATTAAACATACATTGTATATGTAATATAAATTATATATATTTTTGTTTGTTTTTTTGTATTTGTAAAAAATTTTTTTCTTTGCATACAATTATGAGAAGAGACCATGATACAATTGTTAAATAAAATTATTAAAGAATCATTTAAATAAGACATAATAGCATATTTAAAAGCAAGATGTTGTCTAACACAATAGTGTACATCACTAACGCAAACTGCAAGAACACGTGATTATTGCAGGGTTTCATTGCAAAACAAAAATTGCTGCTGCTATAAATATTGCTGCAAGTTGCAGTGATTCCATTCATTTTAGAATATTTTAAAAATGGAAAATCTAATAAAATCCTGGTGCTATCCTGTCAAAATTCCTAATCACATTACATGCATTTCTGTGCTGATCCACAGCATGATGCTGCCTATCAAGAAACAGTGCACCGAGATATAATACATAACACAACTATCAATGTCTTTTGAGGATACCAGACAAGTCAAATACATACAAGCAGTCAGGAACAAGATCTGTCAGGTTAAACTCTGAGCTTGTGTTTGCCTTGTACCTTCTAAGTTTCATCTAATATTCAGCAGAACTTCATACTAAGAGCCCTTACTCTTAAAAGACAACTGCTCATATCGAGAATGACAGCAGCACAAATGAAAGCGATCCTGCCTTTCAAACCAAACACAGGAGAATTCCACCATCTTCTTAAGAACCCAATCACAGTCTTGTCTAAAACAATGCTGCTTTATGCAAATCCAAAGAAGAAGTGAGAGATGTATGCAAAGAAACACTGAGGACTTTCTGGGACCTTTTGATCAGATGCTACACACACCCTGCTGAAGAAACGCTGGCACCAGCAGCACGAGAGAAGCTGATGAGTCATAGCCAAAGGCCTTTGCACCAACCCCAATGTAAGCTTATGCGTTATTTACAAGAAACTTTCAAATATGATTACATATAAGTAAAGGATGATTTCTCTTATTTCGAATATTTTTGAACAGAACATAAAAAAAAAAAAAATGAAAAAAATCTAAGTTAAGTGTCTTTAACACCCCAAAACGTTCATTAATCTTAGTTACAAAGTACAAACGTGCTTCATTTTCATCTCATTTTTCTGGGGCACAAGGTTCACCAAACTGTAAAGACACTTTTAATGTGAACAGAGGTGTGAAGTGAGCAGGGCATGCGGTGCATCATACAATCTAAATGTAAGACTCTTTTAATGAACTTCATGATAATCTTATGGGACGATGACTCGAATACTGATACGAATCAGATCTCATTCAAGACGTCTCTCGGTCTTCCTGTTCAACCTTTGAAGCATTTTTTTACTATTGGGCAGAGTTTAAAAGGTTAACACACCTCTGAGAGATATGAGCCAGAGGATTATATGTTATGCTAGTAGTTTAGACAAATTAACCTTTTGCCGCATGACGTCCACTAAAGTAGTCGAGACTTAAACCAGCCATTCAGGACTTCTCTTTATAATGTCGTTATTAGTGCTGTCAAATGATTCATTGCAATTCATAATAATAATAAAAGTTTTTGTTGACATAATATGTGTACTGTGTATATTTGTAATGTATATTTGTGTATATTTGTACGGGGTCAGGGGCCCTTTGCTAAGGGCTGTCCGGTCCCTGTATGACCAGAGCAGGAGCTTGGTTCGCATTGCCGGCAGTAAGTCAGACTTGTTCCCAGTGCGTGTTGGACTCCGGCAGGGCTGCCCTTTGTCACCGGTCCTGTTCATTAGTTTTATGGACAGGATTTCTAGGTGCAGTCAGGAGCAGGAGGGGGTCCGGTTTGGGGACCACAGGATCGCATCTACGTTCTTACTCTCACCTATGGTCATGAACTTTGGGTTCGGGTGTTCCGGATGCCTCCTGGACGCCTCCCTTTGGAGGTGTTCCGGGCATGTCCCACCGGGAGGAGGCCCCGGGGACGACCTAGGACACGCTGGAGGGACTATGTCTCTCGGCTGGCCTGGGAATGCCTCGGTGTTCCCCCGGAAGAGTTGGATGAAGTGTCTGGGATGAGGGAAGTCTGGGCGTCCCTGCTTAGACTTTTGCCCCCGCGACCCGGTCCCGGATAAGCGGAAGAAGATGGATGGATGGATAGATGGGTACTCACCGCGCAGTTGCGCCTTTTCGGAGGAGGGAGGTAATGTAACATTCTATGTCTGTTTAGTTCTGTTTAAACTGTGTTTTTGTATTCTTGGTTTAGTTTCGTTTTCATTGTGTTAGTTTCAGTTTATGTCTTCCTGTATTCCTTCCTGTTTGCCCGTATTTGTTTTTTCCTGTCGTTATGTGATTGAGTTAATTGTGTTCGATACTACTCTGAGTTTTGTTTTTCTCTTTATTAAAATACTTTGTTTGATTTAACTCCACGTCTCCTGCTCTCTCCTTCGCTGAGAACCACCGTTTCACCATGGTTATTACTGATCTGTTGTGGTAAATCTTGCTAGATTAAGCAGGCCCCCAAACAACATTTGGACTCATTCACTAAGCACTTTGTGCGTGAAATGAAACACGCTGCAAACGAACGTTTTTAACAAACAAATTTTGTCGATTCTCCAAATATTTTGCTATAAAATATATTCAACATTTAGGAAAATAAATGCAAAACAACTGTAATGGTAAAAAGACTTAGCCCACGCAGTGTAGTCTTAAATTGATGTTTCATCACCCCTACACATTAATCACTTTAGATCATAAGTGGTTAAACGGATCGCAGTTTTGATTATTGATCCACGGACCAGGGCTGAGTTTCTTGGTAACGCTGTCTTTTAGCACGCTATGTAGACTCTAAAGGTATACCTTGACTAAAGGTGCACTGGTTTAGGTGTTTTCTCCAAACTATATTTTATTAGGCTGCTTAAGGTATACCTTATACATGCGACGTTACCAGGTGCTGTCCATGGTGGTGGTGCTGAACTGGTTGATATCGATTTCTTGTGCAGGGGCTACTTCAGGGCGTTATGTGAGAAAGCAATGTTCTTCATAAAAGAAAAGTTAATTTTAAATAAAGACTCTTGGCTGTCAGAACACAACAAACTTGTTTAAGGCTTACATTCGCTTTGCAACATACATCACATCAGGGAAGATTATTAAGGGAATGCCGTTAGATTGCAATAAACTTAAGTGAGTGACAACTTTTAGTAGGACGGAGGGCTAAGCAAATTTTGAGTATGGGGCCTATAACTAGTTGGGGGCACACCGAGCCCAGGTGGAACTTTTAAACAAGGGAACGAATAGAACTCTTCTCCATTGCACAGCTGCTGCTGTTGCAACCATTAAAATAGACTAGTTCAGTTTTGGTTCTTAATGGCAAAGTCATTATATTTTGTTTAATTTATTTATTAAGGTAATTTCAGTATCCAGTTTATCCATCTAAAGACTCTACTGCAAAACTTTGCTCACCTGAACTCTCTCTTGTTGACTCTGCATCTGAGAACTCATTGTTAATAAACTTTAACTGATTTACTAACCATCTGTCTCCAGTCCGCTTCGTAATAGAAGCTCGGACATAACCGCTGATAATGAGTTCTCCCAATCCATTTCAGGAGTTAGTGGACGGACTTCGCCGGGTTCTCCTCACCACGCCACAACCACAAACACCTTCACCGGCACCCGCTCCGCCATCATCCACTGCAGTACACTGGGAAGTAGGGACGAGCCCGTTCTCTCTTGGGGTACTGGAGAGGTCCTCAAATGGAACTCCAAATGCTGGCCCAAATGCTTCCCGTAGTTACCTCTTCAGACTCCTACGTCTATTCCACTGTGTTCCACCTCCATTGAAAGCCCTATTGAGAAACAGTCTGTGGAAATTCCTTCGTGCTATGATGAACACAACGATGTTTTCTGCCCCAAGAGACCTGCCCGCCTGCCACCTCATCAACCATGGGACTGTGCCATCGATATTCTCCCAACTGCCCCAGTGCCCCATGGTAAGATATACCCACTATCCATCCCGGAAACCAAGGCTATGGAGGATTATATGCAAGAAGCATTGGAACAAGGTTACATCCGTCCTTCCACATCCCCTGCTGCCTCAAGTTTCTTCTTTGTCACCAAGAAGGATGGTGGTCTTCCCCCCTGTATTGATTATATAGCTCTAAATCAAGTCACAGTCCTATTCAAATACCCTCTACCACTTGTTCCCGCAGCCATAGAAAAACTACGTGGGGCAAAATTTTTCACCAAATGACATTTACGCAGCACGTATAATTTGATTAGAATTCGGGACGGGGACGAGTGGAAGACACTGTTCATCACCCCTACTGGCCATTACGAGTATTTGGTGATGCCATATGGTTTAGTAAACACACCCTCCATTTTCCAAAACTTTATGAACAAGATGTTCCGAGAATATCTGCGTCAGTTTCTCCTTCTGTACATCGATGATATTCTCATCTATTCCTCCATGCTCCAAGAACACAAGCAAGTCAAAAAGGTACTTCAACAACTCAGAGAACATAACCTCTTTCTAAAGGCTTAAAAATGTTTGTTGCACCAGTCTTCCGTCCAGTTCTTGGGTTACCATATGGACCACACTGGCGTAAAGATGGATGAAGGAAAGGTAGAAGCTATTTCATCCTGGCCCACGTCCTCTACAGTTACAGAGCTCCAGTGGTTCCTTGGTTTTGCTAATTTTTATCGCCGGTTCATTAACAATTACAGCCTCATAACCTGTCCCCTCACTTCATTGCTAAAAGGTAAACCCAAAAGCCTAACCTGGACTCCTGAAGCAGAACGAGCATTTGAGAACCTCAAGACAGCCTTTACTAGAGCACCCATCCTCTGTCATCCAGATCCCAAATGACCTTTCCTGGTCGAAGTCGACGCCTCCACCACCGGCATCGGGGCCGTGTTGTCACAGCAGCAGGGGAATCCACCTCAACTGAAACCTTGTGCCTACTTCTCGAAGAAACTCAGTGCTGCCGAAATCAATTATGATATTGGAAACAGAGAGTTGTTGGCCATTAAGTTGGCACTCGAGGAATGGCGTCACTGGCTGGAGGGGTCTCATCATCCATTCCAAGTTATTACTGATCACAAGAATCTCCAATACCTCCATGGAGCCAGGAGACTGAACCCCAGACAAGCTCATCAATCTCGTTACTTACAAACTCCAGCTACCGGCACATAACAAGATTCATCCAACTTTCCATGTCTCATTGTTGAAACCATTTCACGAACCCCTTTCTGTCTCCACAGAGCCTGGCCGTGAAGGGGAACCCCCTCCTCCTATGTTGGTAGATGATGGGGCCATCTACAACCGTAAAGGAGATCCTGGATTCCCGACGTCGGGGGGTAGATTACAAAACCTCATAGATTGGGAAGGCTATGGTCCAGAGGAAAGATCATGGGTATCCCGAGAGGACGTAGTCGATCGCTAACTCTTAAATGACTTTCACCTCGCTCATCCAGATTGTCCAGCACCCCGGAGTAGGGGCCGACCACAACGACATCGGGGGGGCCCTGCCTCTGGAGGGGGCCCTGGAGGGGGGGTAATGTTACATCCACGCCAGGCTCCACCCTCACTCCCTCACTATGATCACAATCACCTGAATACTGAGCACCTTCCATGAATCACCTGACACCAATCAAGACCTCATCATGGACTCCTTAAAACCACACAGCACCAGACGTCCAAGCTTGTTCCAGAGAAGTGGACTACTAGATCTCTCGAAAGTGACTTCTAGCAAATACTTACCTGTGATTACTTACCTGTCTCCATTGTCTCCTAGATCCCTTCGTGTCTTCCAGCTCTCACGGATGCCATCCTCGTTCTCCTGGATTGTGGTGTGTGGTTGTGGTGTCTTCGTCTCTCCCTCGTCCAGTCTCCTGTGATCGCCTGCCCCCATCTGCAATTAGAAATACCAGTATCAGTATCCAGTTTATCCATCAAAAGACTCTACTGCCATACTTTACTCACCTGAACTCTCTCCTGTTGACTCATTGTTAATAAACTTTAACTGTTTTGCTTACCATCTGCCTCCAGTCCGCTTCGTAACAATTACGATTAATAAACGATTATTTTATTCAATGTTTTGCCCTCATAGTTCACTGACTAATTTTGTACAGTAAATATGCTCACATATTACAAGTAAGAGATTTTTGAATGAAGGGTGCATTAATTGTTTTTAAAATATTTGAAGGAAAGACACACTATCTATGCTTATTTATTAAACATCAATGCTGAACAACTGAAATTAAAGCACATAATGCCTAAAATTAACAATCACTTTGTTCTTATAAAAAAAAGTTAAAATAAATAAATAATAAAATAAATGAAGTGAGTAAACTCAAAATGTTCAAGCGTCCAATTACACGCGAATAGCGTGATTTTTTTGTGTAAGTCGCGTCTGGTGTGAATGTACAGTAACGTAACTGAGTGGGGTCACGTGACTCGACACGCGGTAGTGTTTTTAAAGGGAAAGTAATTGAAATAATTGACCTAGAAAATTTTCATCAATTAAAGGTTCTGAATGTCGATTTCGATAACTTTTCGATTCATTGCCCAGCCCTAGCGGTTGGATAGTAGTGGTTAAGAATATCTGAACACTAACTGTGCTAATACATACATCTACAATGTCATATAATACTGAACAATTATACTCTTAATACTGAAATACCATGAAATACCAGACGGCCAGACAACGATTCAGACAACGTTTTTTTGTTTGTTGGTTTTTCCAGTGTATGGACTTGAACAGTTAAACTGTGCATCACAAGAATTGCAAATGTACATTAATGTGGACTAAAAAAAGTAAGTAAGTAACCACTACATAGTGTATACTGCCATATAGCTATTTTAATATCTCAATATTTGTTGTCCAAGCAGTTTAAGGCAATCATTAGTTCATGGTTTGAGTGGTTTAAGTCTTCTAAAAATACACGTTCGCACAGATTTTCATAGCAGTTTTATTTATATAGATATACATTTTGATCAATTACTATTACAAAAATCTCTCTTAAACATATGCCCATTCTGTTTATTTTTATCTTTAAAATAGGGTAACTTTGTCATAATCATCTTTGTCATCTTACAGCACAAGGAGTAATGATTTCAAATGTAATTTTAAATTGAACTGAATTTATAAAAAAAAAAAAAAGCAGATATAAAATTATAAAACAATTCAAATGTTTTTTTTCAATTAAAATTTATTTGTATAGCGCTTTTCATGATACATATCATTGCAAAGCAGCTTTACACCAAAGTAATGTTTTACAGTAT
>JAUMHQ010000089.1:4728922-4745591 GCA_032361165.1 Enteromius paludinosus | reverse complement strand
ATTTCCAAGCTGATGTGTGGGAGAGCTTCAAGAACACTGTATGTATTAGGAATGTATTTGAGTCATGTAGACATAAGAACTGTTTGTATGTTTTCTTTTATTTTTCTACAGGTGATGGTGCCATTTCTAACTGCACTGACTGAGAACATTGACAACAGATTCCCAAACACTGGCAGTTTGTCCGTCTTCAGTGTGTTTTCTCCCAGACTTAGGTACAGAGTATGGGGATGCTGAGATGAGGACACTGGCTGAGCAGTTTCCAAGACTGAGGGAGTCTGACCTCTTGCCTGAGTGGGGAGTCCTGATCTAAAGGTACTACATATTAAGTTACATTGACTGTATCAGCACCATAACAGTCTTGTTTCACTGAATAATCTGATCTTTGTTTTCACTCTGCCTTTATTCATACCAAGTCTCTGGAAGAGGTGCTTCTGTGGCTCGCGTCTGCAGAATCTTCTGAGCTGTACGCCACCCTGAGCCTTGCAGCTGCTATTGCCCTCACAGCCCCTGTCCAGACTGCAGATGTGGAGAGGCTCTTCTCTGCACTCAAAATTTTAATATATGATTGAAAACACCATCACTCTTTATGTCTGTATCAGAATAAATACAAAAATACTTATTGCATGAAATGTTTTGTTTCCAACAGACTGAAGGAGATGCACTTGGATGTCACTTGGAAACTCCAGGCATGCAGGGCTGACAGACAGCGCTTGCAGGTCCCCTACTCGCTTAACAGACGCCAGTGCTAAGAGCAGGGCATGTCGGGACAGTATGAGGACAGGGGGGCTACAACCGCCTCGCACCTTTAAAAAAAAAAAGGGCGCGGCCCTTGTCCAGCAGGTGTTTGCAAGAATGACAATATCAGCTATAGGTCACACTTTTTAGGGGGGTTTTCATGCCGCTCCGCGCACCATCTACAAAACACAGACCATTTCATAGCATAGACACGTCTCGTGGACGGGGCTCTAGCTTGAGAAATAGTGTTTAACACACGCTCTGGAAGGCGGGTAGGCTCCCGTCGAGTGGCCACAAATGGAAACCCCACAGCTCGGGCAGTGGGTACCAAATTGTGCCCTTCGCCTGAGATAGCAGGTCGTGTCTCAGGGGAATTGGCCACGGGGCTGCCGTCAGCATTGCACACATGCTCGCTATCCACGGCTGGTTCACCCACAGAGGGGCTACCAGAAGGAGCTTGTGGCCCTCTTCCCTGACCCGGCTGATGACTGGAGTTATCAGGGATGTCGGAGGGAATGCATAGAGAGGAAGCTTCAGCCAAGATTGGGCGAGGGCATCCATTTCCATGGTGAAATATGCTGGGCAGCGAGTGTTTTCGTCTGAGGCGAAAAGGTCTATCTCCCCTCTTCCGAATATGCGCCAGGTCATCTGGATTATTCGGGGGTGCAGCGTTCACTCTGATGGACCGACCTTTCCTCTGGACAGCATGTCTGCGCCCTGGCTGAGACGGCCCGGTATGTGAGATGCTCTCATCGAGCGAAAGTTCGGCAGAGCTCACTTCAGGAGGAGTGCTGCCATTCCGCAGAGGCGTTTTGATGAAAGGCCCCCTTGGTGATTTATGTATGACACCACTGTCATACTATCCGAGCGAACCAGAACGTGACTGTCCCTCAAAAGTGGAAGGAAGAAGTGACACATGACACACTGCCATTATTTCTAGACAGTTGATGTGTAATCTGCTGTCTTTCTGTGACCACAGGCGGGAGGCAGGTGAGCCCTCGAACAGCGCACCCCAACCTGTCTTGGAGGCGTCTGTGAGGAGCACTCTCCTCCTGTTCATCACATAGAGAGGGATTCCCTTTTGCAGCCAATGCATGCCTTTGCACAGGCGCAGCACTGAAACACAAGCTGCATCTACTCTGAGCTTTTGGCGGCCGAGACGTCAGGCTCGCGGCGGCACCGGTGCTCTTAGCCAGAACTGCAGGGTCCTCATATGCAGCTGCAGGACCGGCGAGACTGCTGACATCAAACCGAGCATCCTTTGGAAAGCTTTCAGAGTGCGATCTGTTGGCTGGGGGACAGCTTGCTCTTCGCAAAATTCACTCCGAGTCCCAGGTGATACAAGTGGTTGAGTAATATTTGCCTGTGCCTCTCCGCTTCTATCCGAGAGCTGGCTAAAACAAGCCAGTCGTCCAGATAATTCAGCATGCGGATTCCCCTCGCTTTCAGAGGGGAAGGCGCCGCATCCATGCACTTTTGAACTAGAAAATACCGCCTGTAATGCCCTTTTTCTCTGTCTGAGGGGGGAACGATTTGAATCGCCCCTTTTGACAGCAGAGTGTTGACAAAGTCATCCAAAGTGTGGATGATTTTGCTGAAGGGCCTCGGTTTTTTGGCAAACTGAAGGCAGTAGCCTTTTTCTATTATCCCCAAAAACCATCTTGACACCGCGGGAATAGCGTGCCAGAAGCTCTCTGTCTCGAGGCGGTGAAGCACGCAGGGGCTGTCTCCGCTGTGCCGATGGCCGTGCAGTTTTAATAAAAACTGCGTCTTAGAATAGGCTTCAGTTAGGAGAAAAAAAGGAGTTTTCTCCATAAGCGTCGTGAGCGTTCCATGTCTCAGGGAACAGTGGTTACGGAAGTAACCTATAAGTTTACTCGCATGAACAGTCAGAGTGAGGGAGCTGTGAAAGCAAGCTTCATAATTGCAGAGGAAATGGCAAAAGCATGCAGGCCGTACACTGAGGGGGAGTATATAAAAAATGTTTGAAAAGGTATGTGATGCTGTGTGCCCGGACAAAAAGCAAGACTTTGCTAACATCAGCCTCACTAGAAACACCATGGCCAGTCGGGTGGTGATTTACAGATCCAGCTGAAAGAAAAGATGAGAGTGCAGACAGGACAGACACTGCCCAGCTCTCTGGATTTATTCGAGGGGTAGATGCAGAGTTCTCCGTCACTGAGGAACTTTTGGATTTAAAAGCGATTCACGGGACAACAACTGGACAGGACATTTTCTCACAAGTGGAGCAGTGCGTCAACGACACAGAATTGCAGTGGAATAAACTTGTAGCCTTGACAACGGATGGTGCGCCTGCGATGTGCGCGGAGGGCCGTGGACTGGTCGGTTTGGTTCGACAGAGGCACACAGGAGAAAACCTCACCGCGTACCGAAAAGTGCTGGGCATGGGGCACGTGATGACAGTTGTGAGCAAAACAGTAAACTTTATTCGTTCACGAGGTTAATTAATACAATCAGTAAAGCGGTTCAAAAGATCATTTTATTTATTTATTTATTTATTTCAGTATTTCACCTGCTCATACCCTATATAAAATTGTGTGGAGAAAATAAAAATAAATAAATAAAAAATTGCATTTTATTGGCCAGAACAGTTGTTGAGTACAGGAAGTGACAACAGCGTTCGCAGAACACACGCGCTGTGTGAACGGAACAGGAACGCTCTGCTGCACAAGCGCGCTTCTAGCGGGTGTTACGTGTTTTAATGTGTGTTTTGGGTAACTTCTAGTGATGGAGAAATGAGCTGCGTGTCATCTGAAAGTGTTATTAGATCTCGTCAGTTTTGTGTTCTGCACGCGATTCATATGCTCCGCTCTCTGAGCAAAGCTGCTGTCGGTTAATGAAGGTTTGATGAAAGAACTCGCGCCTCGATTGGACACCTGTCAGGTCAGAAAGTGGTAAGACTTCGTTTTGTGGACGTTGCCATCTTTGATATTAATATTATTATTTTTAACGGGTCATAGGCGCTTATCCTTTGAATTCAATCCTCATTTAAAATAATGTTGTCAGTCAACGGTTAATAATCGGGTAACGAGCATCGGTTGTCGGTTATGAGAAATAACCAAAATGAGCATCCCTAGTCGCTTGGTACATCCGAGATGAATTGACACATGAGATCATCGTGCTAATTAGTTTTTTGTGCTATCTGTATGTTTTTGAGCTTAGCAATAAGACTTTTGTGAGACCTTTGACTGAGATCTTGGGTAAGTGTTCTTCAGTGAGGGGAACAAACATCTGTAGGCCACGGCTAATCTTAAAAAGATTCTGTTTTGTGTGAAAGCCAACCTGTTTGGAAAACTTTATCAGTACAAAGGCGGATTTGAAAACTACTAAATTCAACAAATCAGAGGAACGAGTCCTACAAGGTCGTAAGAAAGTCCTGCAGGTTAGCGGGACATGGTTGTGGGAGGGGTGTTAGTGTACTGGAGGTGCGAGCAAGACTTCGTGCAAGACAGAGCCACACAGTGAACATATTTTTCCTTTTTTTCTCTGCCTTTTTTTTCTTTAATCACTATTTAGTTTTTTTTGTTATTGTCTGTTCAAATGTCAGTTTTGTGGATAATTAGTTTTTTGTGCTATCTGTATGTTTTTGAGCTTAGCAATAAAAACAAAAAAACTTTTCTTTTCCCACACCAGTCAGTCCGCGTCATTCGTGCTCTTCAACCAATCAGACGTGACCTCGCCATTTCAACCAATCATAAACCGCCAGGAGCGCAGCCTAAATCCAGAGCAGGTTTAAGCTTACAGACCTGTTGCTATGACAAGGGATGAAAAACGAAACGATGCAAGATAAGGACAAGTCCACAACTATCAAATCAAGCTTAACTTAATTAGCGATGTATGAAGAACACCCCTGATCTGAAGGGAACCATTGTATCCACATTCATACATTGCACATTGTTGTAGGGTGACTATGTAACTATACAAATACTATAAATAATTGACTATACATAAGACAGACTATACAAGTAGTTTACATAACTGTGCATGATAATGTGCAGAAAAGGTATTTGAAGGTTAAGCAGCAAATAGTGCAACGTGATTAGAATATTTGGGTGAAATATCCCTTTAAATAAAAAACATTAATGGAGTTGTACAAGAGATAAATCAAATTTTCTTCGCGTTCAGGTTCATCTCAAGCTATTCAGCATGTTCTGGAGCTGCCCGAGAGGATACGCAGTTCTCCGGCTGTTCAACTGGCTCTGGCTGTGAGCAGAGCGCATATGGAACGCAACCCAGTTCGGCTGTTGCGTCTCACCCAGAGACTGGACTTCATCCAGGTGTGTGCCGTCCACCGACACCTGACGCCCTGCAGGAGAGACCTGCTCCTACTGTACAGCCACGGACTCAGCAGCCGCAACTGCCGCTACCCACTCCAGACACTGGCACGTCTCCTCTCTCTGAAAGACGCTCAGGCAGCACAGCTGTGCCAGGTGTGCGGCGTAAACGTCACTGGAGAGTGGGTGACCTTCTGTAAAAGCTCCTTCAGGGACGTGCCGTCTGGAGATCTGCAGTGCAGACGTATGCATGAGCCGCCGGATGACGAGCGCTGGAACTGTCCTCCTGTCAGCATCATTCAGGGCTCTGACTGAAACATGCTGTTGTACGTTTGTACTGTTTGTTTCTCTACCTTTTATTTTTTTGAGGTCATGCCATGTGTTTGTTTTATAATAAATATATATTTTTTTAAAAACTGCATTTTCAATACAGCTTTCATATTTCACATAAACTTGGCAAACTCAGGGTTTTTTTGGCTGCCCAAGTTAGACCTCCGGTGCTGGTTAAAGTTTCAATAAAGAGACGGAGGGAGTTGACTATGAGGAGTGGGCAGACACTCACTTGACCACTGATTAACAGCAATTTTTAAATGTAATTTAAAATTGCATTTCATAATATATTTACATATACTTTTGTGCATTTTTTACAACGTCTTTACATTTTTAACACTGAATTATTTAACTTACAATAAAATATGAAGTAGTTGTTTACTTGGTGCTAATTAATAAACAGTTTTTAGTTTTCTACTTAAATTTATTAATATTAATTTATTCTTAAAGCTACATATGTATTAAAAACACTTATTATTACATATTTTAAATGATAAGTCTAAAATCACTATATTTTTTATTGCAATGAAAAAACATTTATCTGTCTACAAAGCTATTGTAAGTTGAAATTGCTTTATTTCTTTAATACTTCTTGATTATTTCTTTGAATAGTATCTGTCCAGCTTTTTAGATGTTTTTGCTGTAATTTTACACAGTGTATTATTTTACATTCCTAAACAAGTCTTGTCTTCGCTGCAAATCTAAGCAGCTGAGTAGCATGTACATCTCCCAAAAGCGACTTTTTATTTTAATTGAATGCATTGTGATATGAGAATGAGCTTTATTCCCAGGTATGTTAACACATACAAGGAACCTCCTGTCTTTTAGCAGACTCGTCACCGTCCTGGATGAGGCCGATGAGTGTGGTGTCATCTGCAAACTTCAGGAGCTTTATAGAGGGGTCTTTAGAGGTGCAGTCGATGGTGTACAGGGAGAAGAGCAGTGGGGAGAGAACACAGCCCTGAGGGGCACCAGTGCTGGTCATACGGGTGCTAGATGTGATTTTACCCATTTTCACTAGCTGTTGCCTGTCTGTCAGAAAGCTGGTGATCCACTGACAGACAGAGCTAGGGACAGAGAGCCGGGTTATTTTGGGGTGGAGGAGTGATGGGATGATAGTGTTAAAGGCAGAGCTGAAGTCCACAAACAGGATCCTCACATAAGTCCCTGGTCTGTCCAGATGTTGCATTAATAAAGCAATACTGAAGTAAATTAAAGTTAAATGTGGTAGACAGCTGGAATAAAGTGACATAAGAGAGATATCCAGCCTAAAGTGGGCATTGAAAACTTGAAATGTGGAAAAACACATGCAAATGTGTGGTGGCCAAGAGAGCTCAATGCACTGCAAATGAAGAAGCGCATGCAAATAGAAAGTACACCTGCAAATTAGGAAATGGTGGAAATGTGAGAGTTGGACTTGTAACCCAAAGGTTGTGGGTTTGAGAGTGCTCTCTCCACCTTCTGAGAGTGGCTGCCCCACTGCTCCGGGTGAGTGTGTGTGTGTGTATGTGTGGTGGTTCACTTCTCACTACTGTGTGTGTGCGCACTTGGATTCCAAATGTGGGAAACCACATTTGCATATTTAGAATAAGAAAATGGCCAATTTAAATTATATAACTGAATTTTCATTTTGCACTAAATGTTGCACTTATGGGAAGATGCAAATTTAAATACAGAAATACATTGCCTTTTTGCACATAACATTTCAAGTTGATTTTTGCTTCCATATTCAAGGTGAGAAGCCAACTTCAAGCCAAAGTCATCAGGTCACTGGTTTCATGCACTACATTAACATTTGTTATTTGTTTTAAAAGTTTTCTTTTTTTAGCTGGAGGTTTAAGAGGTAGTATGGAAAGGAAAGCCTTATTTTTATGTCATAAATGGAGTAATGCAGACTTCATGGTTGTTCCAGAAAGTCATTCTTGTAAATCAGACACCAACCTTTTGGAAAACTCAATGGAAATTCACTCTTTCAGACATAGTTCTAATCTTTCTGGTGTTTTAATTTTTTAGGTTTCTTCTTTAATATAGACTTCTATAATATCTTATTTTGATGTATTTTTTATTTTCTATATTATGAACTCAATTATTTCATATATATCTCTTATGGCAAACTGCAGTGAGACCTTTGACTGAGATCTTGGGTAAGTGTTCTTCAGTGAGGGGAACAAACATCTGTAGGCCACGGCTAATCTTAAAAAGATTCTGTTTTGTGTGAAAGCCAACCTGTTTGGAAAACTTTATCAGTACAAAGGCGGATTTGAAAACTACTAAATTCAACAAATCAGAGGAACAAGTCCTACAAGGTCATAAGAAAGTCCTGCAAGTTAGCGGGACGTGGTTGTGGGAGGGGTGTTAGTGTACTGGAGGTGCGAGCAAGACTTCGTGCAAGACAGAGCCACACAGTGAAAAGAACGTGTTTGAGAGAAAAAGTCTTGGATTATTGCTAAAGAATGGGGTCTCGAAGTAGCAAATGCAAGGTTAACCTGGAATTGGACAGTTCAATTTATAATGAAATGAAAAAGATATATGGGGAGATTATTGTGGAGGTGGAACTACAATGTTTTGGGGATCGTGGATTTGAAGTCACGTTTAATGTAACAACTTTAAACGGAGTGAAAGACAGTTTGGAAAAAAAGTCCGGAGATGAAAGGAAACCGAAAAATAAGCCGAAAACCAACTTTCATGCACCCGAGGAGGTTGTGAGTTTCTGGCTGGAAGAAGAAGATGGAAAACAAGCTTCAAATGAAATGCCATTCAAGGAAGACAAGAGAAGAGGTGATACTGCTCCAAACTCTTTTCTGCATCCTTCTGGAGATCCGCAGTGCAAGGTGGGTCACGATCTTGATTCCTGGCCAACAGCATCAACACTGAACCAAGCTCAAGAAACAGCAACTGCATCTTCATCTACATCAATCAGAACCACCAAAAACAAAAGAGTGGGAACCAGGTGTGAAAGACCAAAGACTGGTCCAAATGAAGAAGGTCTGGAGGATGGCGAGGAGGTCCAGGGGGCTGCACGCAATGAAACAAACACAGTGTTTCAACCGTGGTCACAGAAAGACTTGAGAGAAGCCTTAACTCAACTCCCTCATCCCAGAGACTCCAGAGTCAAGTTGGCTGATGAGTTACAGATCTTATGCCAAGAATTCAGCCCCACCTTGCAGCAACTTAAACAGCTTCTCAGGCTCAAACTGGGTGCAACAGACTGGCAAAAAGTTGCAACAGAATGGCAAAAAGTTGGGAAGCCCTATTCAACAGCAAATGCCTTCAGAATGCACAAGGACTGGAACCATGCTGACAACGAACCGTATCGAAGTGCAGTGGAGCTTCTGTGTCAGCATGTTAAAACTGCATTCGCGGGCAGGGTGGACATCGCCATTGACTCTTGCATACAGCGCAAGGACGAGGCCGTGCGGGACTTTTACAAGCGACTGTGTGAGACCTTCAACAAACACATGCAAAGCAGCTTTTTAAATGGACTGAGACCTGAACTGAGCACAGCAGTCAAACAGAGCTGCATCGCATGGGAAAAGGCTGGACTGGAAACAGTCAGAAAGCATGCAATCCGTGCAGAAAAACAACATGACGGCAGAGAGAGGAAGAAAGATGAAAAGAGTGAGAATAAAAGGTTCCTGGCAGCCCAGACGATGCTAAAGTCAGATCAACCAAGAAACAAAGGTGCATGGAAACAACGGCGAGGACCGAGACTGCCAAAAGTCGATCCGGACACCTGTATTTTCCCCTAGCAATCAGACAGCAACCAGAGTGACTAAAGCCCAGGCAGACTAAGAGCAGACATCCACCGGAGTAGATGTGCCCCCTGAAAGAAACACTGATTCACTTACTAATTGTTCTACTGTGAACAGCTATAAAGGCTTGCTTGCTCGCTTGATTGAATTAATGTATTTCAAAATTAGAAGAAGTCACCCAAAAACAGGTCAAGGATGCCTTGCTGAAAGTCTAAGAAGTGGAACGATCCTGGAAGTGGATAAAGGGAACGTCGCAGAAAGCTGAATATATTAATACTGGCTGTGATCTGGTTTTTGCTTTGTTTGTGGCCCTGTGTGACGAGATGATGATTGTGAAACAGGCATGTCAAATGTTTTAGAGCAAAAGGGTCATTGTCTGTGGAGTTCAGAGGGAAAAGGTGTGAAAGGTTTAATTTCTCCCAAGCTTGCTTTATGTATAGGAATGTCTTTGTTCCACAAAAAAAGTATGCGCTTTCTTTCCCTATGAGAGTGACAGTGTGTTTGAATCTTAGTAAAATAGCACACTTGAAGTAAATATAGGGGAATGTAAATACTGTAGTAATCAAATAATAATCAGAATGGCTAAATATGCGACAAAAGCTTTTAATTTTTATCTACTCACTATTCTTTCATGTGATGTATCTGTTTTATTTTCTACATGTATGTGGCAAACTGCAATTTAGTGATAGGTGTATAACCAATCTTTAGGCCACAGCTAATCTCAAGATGTCAAGGCCCCCCTGTTTTTATCAGTACAAATGCAGGTGTGAGTTTCTTTGCATGTGAACCGACCCTTTCTGCAGGAAATAAAAGACAAAGATAAACATTTGTGATTGTTTCATTCTCAGTTTCACATTTATTATTTATTGAGAAGAATTTTTGCATTGCAGAGGACACAGGTATAAGGAGGAACAGGACGGAGCTTGGTTTCTTAAAGCAATAAAATCAACTGATAAAAGAATCACTTTAAATGTAAATCTGTGTTGACAGATGCAACAAACATTAGATTGTGTTTCTGAGACGTTGTGAAGAGTGGTACCACACGCAAACCCCACATAACTTCATATTAAACATCAAATACTGTATGTTACGATCGGATGTGGCTTCGACAGCTGTTTTGTTTTTAGTGTGAACAAACTGCTTGTAATTTGTCTCTTGATCATAAGGTGTAAGTATCATACAGTATTCATTAGATTATGTACACCGATTAGTTAAATAAATTTTTTTACACACTGTGCTCTAGAAATTAATGTTTAAAAATACAATTTTAATGATCCATCATTCATTGACAAGAGTTTTGGTAAACTTTGCTAGATACTGTTAATTAACAAAAGTCAAAATGAGCAAATATTGTCTGATTTATTATTAGTATCTATTTATTCTTGGCAATGCGGCAAAACCTAACCAGCAAAATATCTAAAAGTGTACAGAAATGTAAAAAAAGTGCAAACCTCAGAATTACGGTTATATAAACAATAATATATTACATATATTACTAGCAACCCTGTAACAACAATAAATAAATAAATTATAGCAGCCTACAAATCTTGCAATTATAATATTTTGATTAGATGTTTACAGCATTTTTGGGGTAAACAAACGCTTGCTGAAACCAAGCAATAAAGCTAATCAAATCAATGTGTGTGTGTGTGTGTGTGTTTATTAGCCTGTCTGTGCTCGGTGTGTGTTGTCCTGAGGTGATGATGAAGCATCTGTGAGTGTGTGTCGCTGCAGAAACATGGGAGAAGCGGAGACTGTGCCATCCGACGAAAAACAAGCAGAAACCGGCATCTGCACCGCCGAGGAATCGATTGTATGGAGCCAGGAGGTAGAAGTGTGTCTTTTTCACGCAATGCTGGGGCATAAACCCGTAGGTAAGATGAATTCATTCGTGATTTATGTAAATAACAGGCCCTGAACTCCACACGTGAAACAATAGCTAATAACATAACGAATATATGCGTATAGGCTAATTTTTCATGCTTTAAATATTTAAAATAAATGACTTAATCATCAGATTTTAAGATACCGATTAAAAGTTTTAGAGTTAATACACGGGTATTCGGTGATTCTTTATTGAGCATTACCGAGCCCACTCGCTAATTGTTAAAAGAAATGTGAATATAGCGATTGAATGTACGGATTTGGTATAGTAGCAAGCTATATTATTGATATATTATCTAGTTTTTAAGTACTAATATTTTTTATGGAGGGTGGGTGTATAATAGTGAACGTGTGTTGACGTTAGCAAACATTAGCGCGGCTGCTAACTAACGTTAGCATGTTAGCAACACGGCTAAGCTAATGTACACAAAGGTGTTTTCTGTGCTGTAAGGAGACTGTCTCATATCTTCAGGAGTCAACCGACATTTCCACATGATCTGTATTCGCGATAAGTTCAGTCAGAACATCGGCAGGCAGGTGTCATCTAAAGTCATCTGGGATCACCTGAGCACCATGTATGACATGCAGGCGCTGGTAAGACAACTCAACTCCTGCTTTCTGGGAATATGAGATCTATTTCAGGACATGTATTCAATGCATGCATTGCACAGAGCAATAATGCAATGCATTATATGTGAGATTCGAAACTCTAGATTCAATATGGTATTGAACTTTGAAAATGCCTGGTGAGAAATCTCTCAAACCTGGAAATAAAGTTTTAGTTTTTAAGGTGAATGTTATGATGCGTAAATTTAAGTAATAAACACATTTGGGATTCTGCACTTTATCTTATCAAATAAGCACATTTGTGAAAGTCAAATGTTTAAATGCTGAGATTGTGTTTATGTTTGAGCAAACACTTTTTCAGTTCATCTTCTCATTGTTTTGCAAATAATATATATATATATAAAGAATGAGAAAATGTTAAATAAAAGCACTTCCACTAGTGGTCTTTTGGCTAATAAATTTTTCTTACTTGAAATAAAATAAATGTACACCATAATAAATATTTGTTAATTAAACTTTTATCATTAACAGAAACTTTTATTTTTGTTGTGATTAATCATGATTAATTGTTTGGCAGAACTAATAAATATATGTACACACACACACACACACATATATATATATATATATAATTTTTTTTATATAAAAATAATTTTTAACATTTTATATATATATATATGTGTATATATATTTTTTTATTTTATTTTATATATTTTGCTTTTTTTTCATCAAATTATTTATATTTATTTATTGATTACAATAATAATTGATTACAATAATTTCTTAAGCATTTATTAAAAATTTTCTACTTATGAAATCTTTATTGTATAGAATTAACTGTATTTAATTACATGTAGTATCAGAAGTTATCATTTAGTTATTGTAAAATCAATTAGCACACATTATTAGCTGACTACTCCTCTTTTATTAATATACCTACCTCTCAAATCTAACCGGTAAATGACGTTTTGTTGCTGCAGCACGAATCAGAAATACTCCCGTTTCCAAACTCTGAGAAGAGCTTTGTGCTGCCTGAGGAGATCATACAGGATGTCAAGGAGGGTGAGCAGCTCTTCGATTCTGTCTTGTGATTTACAGTTGATCTATTAGTTTTTACCGATTTACTTAAAAGCTCTTTTTGTCTTTGCGCAGGTAAAGTGGGATCTGAAGATGACGTGAAGGAGGAGTTCAAAGAAGAAAGTGACCCACCTGCAACCCATGAAGAAGGTTCTCTTCTCCTTCACTCTCTTTTATTTTATCTCATCTACTCACCCCTTTCTTTTTCCTTTCCCTCCCTCTCTCTCTCTCTCTCTCTCTCTTTATTTTTTGACGAAAGCCGTCTATTAAAACCTGCGCCATTCCATCACTTTTTTTTATTTTTTATTCTGGATCCTTCTTCCGTTGGCGTGAAGCTCAGCATGGCTCACACTGGTCATTTGTGTCTCATTTTCAAAGGTCTGGGTCCCAGTATGGCTGGCCAGGATTTTGCGAGGTATGGACAGAAGAAAACGTTTCGCTCTGTTCCAAAACTCCAGCTTGAGCTCAGTACAGACCAGCTCATTACCAGAGGCCTCTGTAGACAGCCTTCAGAGACCTCTGACCATGTGCGTCTTTCTCTCCGTCTTTCTTTCGCTGTCCTCCTTTCTCTTTCTCTTTTGTCTTTTTTTTTAATGTGTTCTGTGCACTAGCTTGTTATAATTCTCTGTGTGTTTGAAGCATGGCATGTTGAGGGTTTGCTTGGACAGGTTTGTTCAACAGCAGCAGCTTCATATGATAATGAGATCCCTTGTAAGTTCACCGGTTTTTCCGGTCACAAGGTGGAGGAATTAACACACACTACTTCACCCTTAAATTAAAAAATTATTAGTTGTTAAAGCAGACAGTACAATTTGGTTATTAAAATCTCAAACATATAATTCTAGACTTGTAAGATACAAGTTCTGTTCCAAAACCTGATGTTTTGCCCCATTGCCTACATGGCATATCAAAAAAAAAGTGAAGTAGGCATACAAATAACACAAATGTAGTCAAAATGTATTTGAAGTAGAATGTTGTGTTAGCATGTTTCCAACGACACATTAAGCTAATAAGCACAAGGTGTGTTTGTTATTTCAGAACTAAGGCCTGTTCACACCGGGACGAATATCGTGCACGATTATTGCCGTCGTTTAATGCCTTAGGGTGCCACGCATCATTTAAAACAAAAATGATGCACCGCGTTAAAACTGGCCAACCAATGAGATTGCAGAGATTTTTTCATGTGTCTGGAGCTGCTGAAGCTACAGTACATGGTTTGGTGGCGCAAGTAGAAGAAGAAGATGCACCGAGGCAAGATGAAGGTAGAGGTGCTGGTCTCGTTGGTTTCTTCGTTGCCGGAGCTGCTGCTTGAAATATACATGCTTTTTTTAGCCGGGTAACAAAGAATAGTTGCACGTCTTCTGGCTCCCTTTTTCTTCTTAGTGAGAAGTGAGTGTCAGAAGCATAAAAAGTTTTGCAGCGCCACCTCGTGTACCAGGGTATTTCTGTTTTTCATTACGGACCGCCGGCTCATCGTCAGTGAAAATCCCATGGGAATGAACAGCGAAAACGCTGAGCAGATTTGAGCGCGATATTCGTCCCGGTGTGTACAGGCTTTTTATCTTAATAATGAGTATAAAACTTTGTGCATATCCTTTTCTGAGAGCTCAAATTTGTACAGCCTGTTCAACATCATACACGAACATGCAAATAGTCTACTGATGATGCAAATGATTCAAATTACACAGTTTTGCCGTTAATGTTGTTGCCAAGACTCCAAGTCTGAGGATGTGAACGGCTCTGAATAGAACTGGAGTAACTACAACATGGTGTGAACACAACAGTATAATGGATACACAAATCTAGGTTCAAATTTTTAAACCACTACCTTTTTCTCTTGATTTGCCAATATAGGATTTTGCACTGCACATTGTAGTGCTTTAGGGGATTCCTTTTCCACAATGCTGTCTTAATATTTGGCTAAAATGTAGTGTTTGGAACAGAACTGCAGTCTAGTTAGTACCTGCTACTTGAAGCTATTTTGGATTATTGGTGAACTGCTTGTGAACGAAGGCTTAAAGGAATAGTTCACCCAAAAATGTTATCGTCATTAACTCATCCTCAGGTTTTTTCCAAACCAGAGTTTCTTTCTTATGTTGAATGAAAAAGAAGGTACAAAGAGATTTGATGAACCAAACAGTTGTTGGTCCCCCCCGATCCCAAAGTAGGGAGAGAAATACTGTAGAAGTCACTGGGTACCATCAGCTGTTTGATTGGCAACATTTTTAAAAAATATTTTATGTTCAACATAAGAGAGAAGGTTTTGAACGACAGCAGGGTAAGTAAATGACATTTTTCATTTTTGGGTGACCTTTAAACTATTACATTAAGTAGTAGTTATGTGTATAACTTAGCTATTCGCCTTAGATAATGGAGAGCTTTCATATAGCTCATAATAAATTACTTTATTAATGTGAAAAATCAAACAATACTTTTATTAGTCCCAGAGATTATTTCTTGATCATGCAGGGGGCCTCAGCGGATAATTAAAAAGGGTCTGCAGGGATTAAATTAATAAATTAATTAAATTAAAACATTAAAATAGAAAATAAGATGTGATATGAAGCTGTATTTATTTTTCCTCAGTATCTAGAATTTTTACTGAAGGTCCTGAAACACATGCATTTACAAAATGAATAGTTTAATATATTTACATTTTTGGAGTATATTATATTAATCATAAATTATTTTTCCAGTTTTGTGAATGGTAAAAAAAAAGGCCAAAAGTAGAGCAGAAATATCAGAAAAAGCTTATTCAGTATTTTATATGGCAGGAAGGAATGCTTGAATTATTAATAAGGCAGTTAATGCAGTGATGTCAAAACACATTATGTGAAGCTGATTATGTAAATGTGGTTGACCTTTCTTTCAGCACTAATTATTAGAAAAAACATTGACTATAAATAACAAGCCAATTAAGTTGAAATTTGAAGTTTCTGTCTGCTCAATTTTCTTCATTACCTACCATTGTTTTGACAAACAGGTCATTCCCCCACTAACTTTGACAATTGGTTATTCAAATGTCAGGCTTCATTTTGTGCAGAAATTACACACCATTTTTTAATTCTAATAGAAATAATTAATTCAGGTGGAAATAATTCAACCCCCCTAAAAGTGGTTTTAATATGGTTTGTTCTTTGTGTTCCCTCCCTTCTTTCTTCATTTCCTCCCTCCCTTTTCCCTTCGTCAGGCAGCAATTCCTCCGTGAAGCTGTCGGAGAGGTCGGACAGTGGGCGCGAGAAAGAGAGACAGCGGGCAGAGAGGGGGGGCTCAGGTGAGACAGGCAGCGGGTCGAAGGAATCAGCCATGGAAAAGAGGAAGAGGAGTCGAGCCGTGGAGAAGGTGATGAACTCCAGCAACCCCTCCAGCCCTGGAGGAGCCAAACGCCGCAGGACGTAGCCGCAGCTTGCAGCAGGACGATTCAGGACATCAGACATTTAAAAAGAACTGACTGAGAAAGGTGGAGCTAATATTGGTCACACTAGAGCCAATGTGAAAGTGAAATGACATGGCGAGCAGGGGATGTGTGATGTTCATGTGCGTTATCTGCAGTCCAGAGGGCCACTGCTAGAGGCGTTCCTGAGCTGTTCACTGACAGATGGAGGAAATATAGACCCAGGATAGTCTTTGGTGGTTGTGTAGGATCGAACTAGACTGATGGGGAAAGTATGATAAATAAGCTTTTCTCTGCTGAGTTTGGAAACGAGACGGCAATTTAAAAAAAAAAAAAAGGATTTGTGGGAATTTTAAGTGGTAGCTTTATTTTATTTTCGTCAGAGCTGACGTTCTTGAGACGGACCAGGGAATCAACTAATTTGTTGTGTGATTTAATAGAACTTACACTGCAAATAAGCTGAGCTAGACATGTTATATTAACTGTATGAAATGACTTGTTTCTATTAGCCAATTGATCAAATGCTTGGGAAATAGTGATATTTGCACTGCTTCGGAGTCGTATTTGATTGATTTTTTTTTTTTTTTTTTTTTTTTTTGGCCAAATATGTGTTAAAAACATCAGGATTATTTACC
>JAUMHQ010000089.1:4698273-4716766 GCA_032361165.1 Enteromius paludinosus | reverse complement strand
GAATGAACCTCTGTTCTTAAGAGTGGTAGTCTTTAAGGGGTTGAATAATTGTGTCAATGAAGAAATCACAAAAAAAACATTTAAAACTGTATTACAAAAAACAATTGATGTAATTTTAGTTGCATTTGGTTATTTAAAAAGTCCTTTTAAGATTTCATTCTGAACACAATTACAAATGTACACTGAATTCCCTAAAACCATTGGGGGTTGAATAATTTTGAACACAACTGTACAGCTCCATGTGAAATCACGCATCTGATGGCATTTACCGCTGATTACAGGACCGGCTTTACTGACAAAACACGCAAAACAGATTGGCCGATCCGGATCGGGACATCCCTAAAACAAACAGAGTAAATAAGGTTGCTTGTTTCCATTAATTAAGTCATCGAAACCCTAAGATTTCACAGACATTTTTTTTAATAGTAGTGCTCTCATTATAACGTTATGTATGTGACAATAGTTAATAATGTTCTGGATTTCTGTTTTGAGCTGCGTTTTGAGAAACAATCTTGTATCAATCAAGGATATTGTTTCTAGGTGTTTCATTATGGCTGTGGTGTGGAGTGTGCTATTGTCATATAATTAAAAGGTATTGTTATAATTATCATGTGAATACAAAATGAGATTCCTTCTGAAACTCACAACATTGTAGTGATACAATAAAAACAGTTTGACCAAATTCAAGGACTAGCTATAATGTACATCATGAAATATATTTGTTTCCATAGACAAATAACCGTTTTATCTGTATACACAAAAATGTAAACCAAATTATCACTATGGTTAAGCTTGTATGTAACATTCTGCGACTTGTCCACCTTCACCAATTTGAGGTACATTTCTCATTTCGAGTCCTGTCAGAGGATGTCTTCTTAACGCTCCTCTGAACAGTTGTTCACAGAGACATTTCCTCCCCAGTGAGACCCTTCTGATTCATCTCATTGCTTTACTGATGTGGAAAAGTGAAAGTGAAGCATTGACTGAAGCAGTGAGACAAAGCCTCCTTCAGAAGCCCTGTCTCAAACACCAAACACCATCTACTGGATGATTTCTCGGGTACATTTCCATCCACCTCAGCAAGTTGGTGGTAATTATGTCCCCTGAAGAGGCCCTTACCCGTTCGCTTATTTCTTCCACTTAGAGCTGTTTTTTTATGTAGTTATCTCATCTACTGCTAAAGCACCCATTTAAGTGTCATTCTCTCTGGCTCTCTCTTTTGTCAGTGCAAACAATGCTCCTACTGCAATTCTGGTTTAATAACAGCTAGAGATGGAAACCCTGAAAAGTCACAACAAATGGCTCAGTGACTTGAGACTTGACAAATTAGAGAATCATATACAGCGTAGCTCTATACATTTAGATACTTTCTCTGAATGTAAAAAAAAAGCACAAGAGAACTACTTGGTACTGCTAATAAAAAGGTTGAGGCTGCACAATCATCAACACTATATAAAATGACAGGCCTTAATACTAATTTGAAGAGATAGCAATGGATTATTTATTAACCCTTTACGAGCACTCTTTCTTTTGAGTAATCCCAGTCTGATTGATCATCTTCAACCGGTTGGCGTGACACATTCATTGCTTGGTACTTCTTTTTCCACAAAGTTCTGTCCCTCCGAGCAGTTCATTTTAGAAAGAGCTTGTTTTCGTATTCTCCTGGCCACATGAGCCTTTTCTACTTTTCTCACTATCGATCGCCAGTCGAAAGAATGCCTTTGGGGCGGCACGATCAGTGTGAAGACAAGAGATAATAAATTTCACCACAACAAATGAGCTAGCAGAACATTCGGGGTCCTGACTGCATCGCACGGCCTGGCAGAGCTGCTCATCTGACTGTGAGTGAAGCTAATGTTTATTAGGTTGGTGAATCCCCACGGGCAGCAGATAAAGAGGGATACGGATCCTCCCTAATGGCCACTGAGCACTGTGTTAGACATCACCTCACACACAGTCATTTCACATTTCACTACTGAGAGGTCGCCAAGATTTTTGAGCTCTGCATATAAAGTGATTAATATATCCATCTATCCATCCATCCATCCTTCCCTCCTTCTGTCATCTGTCTGTCTTACATTTCTTTCTTCCTTCCAGTCATCCATACTTTTTTTCATTCCTTCCTTTCATACTTCCATCCTTCATTCCTTTCTTCCTTTCATTCATCAGTCAATCCACCCATCCATCTGTCCTATTATTTCTGTCCATCCGTCTGTCCGTCCATCCGTCCTTCCTTCTTTCCATCTGACTGTCATGCTTTCCATCCAACAATGTCCGTCCGTCTGTCCATCCATCCGTCCGTCCGTCCATCCATCCATCCATCAATCATCTATCCGTCCTTCCTTCTTTCCATCTGACTGTCACGCTTTCCATCCATCCATCAATGTCCATCCATCATCTATCCGTCCGTCCTTCTTTCCATCCATCCATCCATCCATCCGTCCTTCTTTCCATCCATCCATCCATCCATCCATCCATCCATCCATCCATCCATCCATCCATCATCTATCCGTCCTTCCTTTCCATCTGACTGTCACGCTTTCCATCCATCCATCAATGTCCATCCATCATCTATCCGTCCGTCCTTCTTTCCATCCATCCATCCATCCATCCGTCCTTCTTTCCATCCATCCATCCATCCATCCATCCATCCATCATCTATCCGTCCTTCCTTTCCATCTGACTGTCATGCTTTCCATCAATGTCCGTCTGTCTGTCCATCCATCATTTATCTGTCCTTCCTTCTTTCCATCTGATTGTCATGCTTTCCATCAATGCCCGTCCATCTGTCCATCCATCATTTATCCGTTCCTTCTTCTTTCCATCTGACTGTCATGCTTTCCATCAATGTCCGTCCGTCTGTCCATCCATCATTTATCCGTCCTTTCTTCTTTCCATCTGACTGTCATGCTTTCCATCCATCAATGTCCGTCCATCTGTCATGCTTTCTATCCATCAATGTCCGTCCGTCTGGCCATCCATCATCTATCCATCCTTCCTTCTTTCCATCTGACTGTCATGCTTTCCATCCATCAATGTCCATCCATCCATCCATCCGTCCGTCCGTCCTTCCTTCTTTCCATCCATCCTTTTATTATTTATTTTTTGTTTTTTTCCTATTTCCTATTTTTTTTTTCTTTACTGTTCTATTCTTCTGTTGGCAGGTCTGTTTTGAGTTTTCTTTAAGGCATGTACGGGTTTTAATAGCAAACAGAAGAGCTATTGCGTATGGTTAGGCAATACTGGGTCACTGCATCATTTAGCTTCTAAATAACTGTGACGGCTGGAAAATGATGCCCCAATCCACTGGTCAAAGATCAGCATATAGCAGAATCGAAGTCACTGCAGCCATTAGATTCATAACTTTTCCTCTCACGTACCTTGGCCAGGCATTAAAGGACAGGCCCACTGATTTAGTTCAGGTAGCTGAATGGCCATCATATCTCGTAGGATTAAATGTACCTTACTTTCATTATATTTCTATTCAGGGCTTGATGGGCCACATAATAAGTCATTCGAAGGCAATTACCCAGAGCTTTAAACTACACTATCTTCACTTTTGATTTATTAATATTTGGCTTATAATTCATATGCATTTTTTGGTGCAGAAAAATTTCAAGTATGTTTTAAAGGACAGTTTATTCCCAGATGTCCTGATAAATGCATCATACCAAGAAAAGTGCAATAAACACACTTAATATATTCAAAAACTTTCCAGATGATGCAAAAGGTAACAGAATGAGAAAGAAAATAGCAAAAGGGTTAGTGAAAGTCACTTTTAAAAGTCATACATTTCAATATTGCATTACTCCATTAAAAAGCAATGCATTGCATTACTTCTGCCTTATTTTTGGTCATCTGGACTGGGCTTACTTAGTTGTTTATTAATTGCAAAGATAAAAGAGTTATATTTTTAGCAACTGTAAAGTAATCTGATCACATAACTAGCATAACTTGCAATGCATCCATTGCCCGCAACACTGGGAAAAAAAAGGCAAAAGCAATGTAATGATCCTAATCACACAGAATGAGATAACAATGAGGAAGGCAAGCATGTCTGGTGTCAGATAAGTGTCATATATTGTTCATATTTCCCAACATAAATTCTGTCACAATATCTTCTCAGATGTGTCACTGTTAAAGTTTTCTGACAAGAGTTTCTCTATTTATCTTACTGAATGACCCGGCTGATCTCTTAGTGGAGCAATTGTCTAATTGCAATCAAAAAGAAACACAAAATGCTGGAAGCAAAAGTGCTTCCATATACATGATCTAAAAGCTCTTCTTATTGCTCAGTGAGCTTGCAAGAAAAGTTATTTTATCTTGTATTTTACAGTTTCCCAGCATTAAATTCATGCCCCACACATGGCATACTTCAATTCCAAATAAATTAAAATATGCGATTTGTTAATTTCCACCCAAAAAATTGTAAGCTCTGATTATGATGCAGAAATAAAATACCTTTTCTTTAAAAAGGTTCTCTGCACTACATTAAATTTATAGTAATAATTGAATTCAAGCTTAATACAGGTCATCAAATCAAAGAGAGTAAAAGATAAGAGATGTTTCTGGTGTCTTGATTTTATTGTAATGTCTCAATGACCTCTTATGAAGGAAAATTACCTTTCTATTGTGTTGCAATGGCAAAGAAACTCCATTGTTAGAAATGAGCCTCTATTGAGAGCCTAATACGTAAAACATCTGCTGTTTTTTGGCACATAGAGAAAATGGCACTATGCTGAAACTCATATATTCAAGGCAATGTGTCAGATTTCCTAAAAAATTTTCCCAAGTGACACATCCAATATAGGCTGTAAAAGGTCAGCTTTTGGTTGGACCTTGTGCTATAATTTCCTGAGATTAATCAGGCCATTTCTTGCTAGATAAATTACTGCATGTGAAGAATGGAAGTGATCGTAAATGTACCATGCTATATAATGAAAAACGACTGTGGATTTCAATGGTCTTTCACTTTCTTGTTCAGTCCTAAAGCTACTTTTGTCAGAAATTAGGAAATTTACTTTATTTTTTCAGCACAGTTGCATCTCCATAGGCGAACCAGTCACTTAAGAGCTTTTACAGTAACTCCACATACACCGGTCCCCAGCCCAGATGCAAAAGGAGGAGGGTTGAGCATTGGGCTAGTAACCTGTCCTTTGTCCTGCTATGGAAACAGCAAGAATAAATGGAATTGTGACAAGAATTTAAGATCAGAGTAATATGATGGCAGAAATATTACAAGAATTGGAACGTAGAATGTAAGCTTTGGATGACTACCGGCTGGACATCCTTGGTGTCAGAAAGGCTTAGATGGATGACAAATGGCCGAATTAGCAGTGACATAAGACCATCTTGTATGAGGGTCATGAAAAATGGCATGGACGTGGAGTAGGCCTTATCCACAGCAAACAAGCGCCGAAAGCACTCTTCCGCTGAAAGCCCGTCAGCAATCTGATCATCACAGCCCGTTTCGTTCATGGACACACTAAAGAGACCCTCATTAGCAACAATGGTGTGCGGCTGGCATTGTTCTGCGAACATAACGGGTTGTGCATCGGGAACATTTACTTCAAACATCGGCAAATCCACAATAAGACCTGGTGATCACAGGACGGGTAAAATTACAATGAGAGTGGAGGTCATTACTACAGCAGACATAGGATCTGATCATTACCTGGATAGGGTGGATATCAAACTGAAGCTCTGTAACCAAAGACAGCCCATACCAAAGAGACCATTTGTGATCGAGCAGTTTAAAGATCCTTCCACCGCAGATGCTTTTCTTAAAAGAGATGGTGAATGTAAAAGACCTCAGAAATACCATCACAGAGCGTGCCCAAAACATCATTGGGAGGCATTGAGGAAGACAGAAGGAACAGTGGATCCAAGCCGTGAATGGAACATTTCTGGGAAACATTCAATCAACCAGACTCAACCACCACATACAACTTCAATGTGGAGAACGCCCAACACTGGTGACCTCACCATTAAGGATGTGAGGATTGCAATCAAAAGCATGAAGAACAGCATGGCAGCTGGCTGTATGGAGCAAAAATCAAGTATTTGAAATAAAAATCTTGTTGAATTCCACAAATCAAAAAAAAAAAAACTTTAACAGTTCTTGCATTTTAATGCATTGTATTTTCATGGCTTGCATTTTTATGTGCTGCATTTTAACATAATTGGATATTTACATAGAGAATATTTCAAGCGAAAATTTTTGATTTACTGAATTTTAACAAAGTTCGTTTTCAAAATATTCAGTTTGTTTAATAATTCCAGCAATAATATTCGTCAGGCAACTTTCAGTTAGTTTTATTTTACTTTACAAATTCGCTTCTGAAAATTCAGTGGTTCGACATTGCACGCATCCGGGAACTGCAGGAAAAGCAGTAGATTACCGATCCAAGATGCTATCTGCTGGTAGACGTCTTCAACCGGCAGGTGGTGCTAGCGGCTTTGAGTGTGAACGTCTTCATCAAAGTGTTTGCTGTAAGATACTATTTTAGGGCTGCGCTGTTAAAAGAAATACATTATGCCCCCTTTCTATCTGTGTTTCACTCGTCCGTAAAAGCCAACTCTCACAAGTAAATCAGTTAAATCGTGTAACGGTCAAATGCGTGCATAATTAGTGATTATTCACGTGAATCCTCATTAGTTATTTAATGAATTGCCAATAATAAAATACATGTGCCCATGCGCAGGGACGTCACCAGGAAATCTTCAATGGGGGGGCATTAAGTTTTCATAGGGGGGCAAACTTTGTTTTTGATCTCAGCAATAGACATTCACCAGAACAAAAACATTATTTATGGGATAAATATTTCCAGGCCTGTATACATGATCAAGAGCCCAATGATCAGACCAATGGAAAAGACCAACAAATGGATGGACAATATGCTAATGTTTAACGGCTTGAGATTTATTATAAAAATGACTCATTTCAATGATTTAGGGTCAACTCCTTCTTTTAAGAGACAATAACTTTATGCACGGTGCACTTTCATATTTAAAACTTAGCAGGATGTTTTAATCAATTTAGAGGAGTTTTTTCATTTTAATTTTAATTTTCAAAAATCCATAATGGGGCACTTTAATGTTTGCAGTTATGACTTTTGCAGATTGGACCATTGATTTAATTTAGTTTTAAAACAGCATGTAATGAGACTATTGACTAAGATAATTCAGTGAGAACTGTCCTCAGTGTAACTAATCAAAATGAAACATATAAAGTATAATTCTTCCCCTAGACCTTTCTGAACTTAAATGCGCAAGAAGAAAGTGCGGGAAATCTGATTTGTGCACTTCATTATTACATTTATATCAAATTGTATGTTTGTATGACAGTGTTACTCGCTTTAGTCACTGTTTGGTTAAAATCTTTTCTTTTTTCTTGCGTGTTTTTCTACATTTTGAAAGCAACACATTTTCTTACCATATTAAATATTTTTTTTCTTCATGAAGCACCAACCTGTGTGTCGCTTTGGATAAAAGCGACTGCTAAATGTAAATGTAAAATACAATACAAATCTCTTAAACCTCTTTAATTCTCTCGCTTCTTGTCCTGAAGCACACAAATGACTTGAAAATACATTAACCTTGAATATTGTCAAAGCTAGTCTAGTCGAGCATGAACTCCTTCTAGTTTGTTTACGTATTTAAAGCTGCCTGAACAAAGACGTGTGAATGTGCTATGCTGATGGATCACCGTTGAGAAATAAAGGGATGAAGTGAATGTGTGTCTGCTCAGATGTGAAAGTCATGGAGACAGTAATGCGAGGAGAGGGGGGTCTGAGTGTTTAACTGTCAGACTCAGAGCGCAGGAAGGATGGGCTTGGGCTTGATGTGGGTATAATTACAGTAACAATGAAAAGGCTGGATATCCAGGCTGTTACGTTGTAATCGCGCACACAAACACACACACACACACACACACACACACCATGAAGCTGATAATTACCATCGCACCTGTCTGAGCGCTGCGGTTCTCCTCCTGGGCTGTCTGAGGGAAGACATGTGAGACAGCTGCTCTTGCAGCGAGGGGCGTGGATGCACACCTGCCCTGCTGAGATCCCCCTCTTCCCATGTGTTGTCACCATTACCTGTGCGGTTTATGTGTACAGATGCCTCTACGCATGTTGATGTCACTGTTTCTATGTGTCCCAATGAAATATGCTTCTTGTTCATGCGTGTAGCTGAACACTCTTGGTATAATGAGTTGAATTTTTATTTCATTGTAGAAATCCACACTAGGGCTATTATCATTGAAGGGACCGTTGTGGCTATTTATTTACCCTCATGTTATTCCAAACTTGTATGAATTTCTGTCTTCTGTTGAACATAAAAGGAGAAAATTGTGAGTGACCAAACTGTTAATGGAAGCCCCTCCATAGTATGAAGTCAGCGGTTCTCGTATATTTCTACAGGTTTTGAACAACTTAAGATTGAGTAAATGATGACAGAATATAATTTTTTAAAACTATTCCTTTAACTAAAACTACAGTACACAAAATATTTTTTAATTATAAAATAAAATAATAAAAAAAAAAAAATAGAAAACAGAAAATTAAATATAACATTATATATTTAGGAATATTTATTTATTTATAATTTAAATTATAATATTGTTGCAAAGGCAAAATTCCTAGTTTAGCTTAAACTAGTGGTGGGCAGTTATCGGTGTTAACACGAAACTTTTATTAGTAGTACAAGCCGCGGCTCAGCTGTGCGTGACAAACACTGCCAGAATTAATCTAGATTAAAAAAATGAATCTATGCCCACCCCTAGTTTAAACATAAGTAACAAAATAAGTAAAGCTAAATATATATATATATATATATATACTTAAACACTATACAAAAATGAGCAATACGCACAATAATTACTAAAACTAGTTAACAAAGTGTAAAACAAACAAACAAACCTATTATAGTAAGCAGTTCAATAACACTATATATGATTCTCCTCCTTTGGTTATAATTATGATTACTATTATTCATATTCTTATTTTAAAGCTGTGCATCCCAAGTCATTTTTAAAAGTTTTATTTAGTGTTCAATTTAATGCAATTTAGAGTCATTAATTACTAAATATTAAAAAAGGCTAAATAAATGCATACATTTATTGAATGTACAAATCTTTAATTGAAAATCTAAAGATATTAATAATTACAAAGCATATTAAAAGTCATTTTGAATATCTCGAGATGTTGGCAAGAAATTAAATCAACTCAAAGATGGACTCAAAATTAAATAAATTAAAATTAAATAAATTACGATATATGATTGTATGTAAATAATGTATTTTAAATGTTATAAATAATAAATAGAGGTAAATAAAATAAATAAAAGTAATGTAATATATAGTCAATATAATCTGGGTTCAGCTCCTAATTGCTGAAGTTTCATCATTCTCAGAAGGTCAAAGAGAACATCAAGAACAAGCAAACACTGTGAGGCCAAATGAATATTTATCACCACCTGAACAAGTAGTCTTCTGAGTGGCCAAGGGACCACAGTGAAATGTTTATTCATAAAGGGATTATGTAAAATAGCCAAAGAGTCGTGTTGGTACATTCAGACAGGGCCTAATGGTCAGTAATTAAAACTCAAAGCTTCTGTTGAAAGGACGAGAGAGCACTTATTGTTTTGGCTGTTTGAGAGAAAGAAGGGTTTTCCCTCGAGAGACATGCATTAGTCCCACAGCATCCTGTGTCTGGATGTCTAGATGAATACATGATAGTGTGTGTGTGTGTGTGTGACAGATGGGGGCACATCACAGGCCTGTCGCTAACCAAACACGAGCACATGTTCTCTGACTGGCCGTCTGTTCGTCCTTGTCTTTTCACCTTTTTAACCAACTTCGTCCTGTCTGTCCAGATTTTCTGAGTTGTGAATGTCTTTAAATGCTTTGCTGGTTTTGGTTGTTAGGGTTGCAAATTTTTCTGCAAAACTGAAGTTCTCAAAATTAACTTTATTTTTTAATGATATCTTGAAAAATAGTTCATTGCTTAAACAGAGCGCTTTTGACTTTATTTTCAGTGTCTAGATCAGCTGAAATTTCCAGCACGTGTTCAAAAGCTTGTGTGTGTTGATCTCATGTTAATGCAAGACTTGTGTTTGAGTGTTTTTTTCATACCTCATGCCACCTATGCACACTTCATCATATAGGTGAAATTGGCCCCCCACCCAATGCAAAACTTCGCAAAAATAGTCTCAGTCGTTTGTGCTGCTTTGGTTTGTTAGATATAAAATATTTATTTAAAGGTCATTCTCAGGTCACTGACGAAACGAAAATCTTTACAGCACAAATGAGTACAAACAATTGAGAATATTTTTGCGAGGTTTTGCATTGGGTGGGGGGCCAACTTCACGGAGGTCTTCTACCTATATGATGAAGTGTGCATAGGTGACATGTGTCAATTTGAGGTTAGATATTTTAATGAGGTAAGTATTGTAGGTTCAAGTTCAGTTTTACAGACACTTATTTTTCAGCATTCTGGAAAGCGTGCTTCTTATGGGTCAGTCTCAGCATCCTGCTATCTGATATTTCCCAGTGTTCCCAGGCTGCTATCTGTGGAAATGCTGTAATAACACAAGCATGTTCACATTATCGAAACTTCAGGACAAAGTAGATCAAATTCTGCAGCAGTAGTAGATCCTCCACTCTCAGCAGTATGCTGATAAATGAAGTACTGCTGACTCTGTATTTAACTTTACATTAGTATATGTGGCAGTTTGTGCGTTAAAAATGTAACACACTTTAATCTGATGTGAAATCTTTGTGGAGAAATTATCACTTTGTCATAACAATTTTCTGTTGTTATGTCACTAGTCTTACATCACTTTTATGCAATGTACATTAGCATTAGTATAACTGTAACATAATTTCAGTATTTCATTTCAACATCATTTTTATTTCTCTTTTATTTATTGTTTTTTGGACCAGTTCATTCGTCATACGGTTGTAAACAATGTTCAGTTACTTGCACAGACAAGACTTCATTAGACTTTAATATATGGTCAGCAGCAACAGGTGTTAACTTTGTGTTGCCTGTATATACTTTTCTAACTCTAGCCATTGATTTGCACTGTACTGAATCACTGAGAACCACGGTTTTAGCTAAAAATCGTCTTTGTGTTCTACTGAAGAAAAACGTAGATCTTGGATGCCATGAGGGTGAATACGTTTTTTGGAAAATACTATAATATGTCAGTAAGACTACAAACTAATTTGAACTCATGTCTATGTATTCATTTATTTATTTAGGAAGCAAATGTGGGCATCTTACAGATCTACTATTTAAGCTGCTTCTTCCAAGGCAAAATTGAACACCTAACTCCTCCTAGAGCTTTCAAGCTTTTGCACAGTGAGACAAACCTTAACAACTCCCTACTGAAAAAAAAAACCCCCAAACTAAAACAAAACATAACATAAATGGTTAAAACCAGCCTTAAACGATTTGCTGCTTTGGCTGGTTTCACAGGCTGGTTTTAAAGTGGTTTTGGCCACTTTTTACATGCCAGGCTGGTCTTAGCTGTTAAAGCTGAGAGCCCTGCTAAAAGACCAAGCAAGTTTAAACCAGCGTTACTATTTTATGATAATGCCTGCCTCACTGTGCGTTATTACACTACTTTAAAATTGCACATTCCATATTGCATGCAGTCTGAGACGCACAGTCTCATTCGCTTCCTTTCATCAACCTAGTAATTCACATAAAAAGACACATCCTCACCCATGCTCCATTACCACCAATTGATCTGTTCTGAATATGGCCTTTCAAGCTCTGCTGTACCATGAGACATGAGCAGGTGAAATTACACCATTGCTGTGTATTTGGATTCTGGGATGCATGTTGGCATCACATTACATTATCGCACTGAAGACATTTGTCCTGTGCGGAAACATGCCAGACTCTTTCTGTCTATCTCTCCATCTTTCTGGTACCGCAATCAGTAGAAAGACACCATACGAGCATTGATGCGAATATAGAGCCAGGCTGTAAGCTTAACAAGCCAGCATGTGCTAGTCTGCCTTCTACAGCCAACTTAAACATAGACGCCAGTCTGACTTATACAGCAATGCAACTGTTTGCTTTCTGAAATATAATTTGACTGAAGTGCTGGAAAACTTTCCATCTTTTTTACAGTATTTTGACTGTGAAAAAGTGGTTTTAGCTCATGTAAGCACTGAAGCGCTGTAAATGCTGACTTGTGCTCTTGCTCAGACATGGAAATGTACCAGGCACAGACAATACTTTCTTGGTGTTGTAAATGTTAAAGTGGCCAGTTTTGCTTTTATGTGCCATTTAGTGCTGAGTTTATTGTTTGAAATAACACCACAAAAACACTTTATATAAAACTGAAAACATTTTATGTGTTTTGGCCATTCGTACAACAACAGCATTTTGGGGACCCGAAAATCGCAAACTTTTGAAAATGGGTTTCAAAGTGCACGTTTTTGAAAGTAATACTGTTTCTGTGTATACTACGGAAGGTGAATTTGTGAAAACGGTAACAACCCACACATACATATGTAAAATTTACAGTAAAAAAACGGCAGCTGTGGTTGCCAGAATAAAACCATGAAAAATACGGTAACAATTAAATACCGTAATTTCTAGTAATAAACTGTAATAACTGATATAATGTTAAAATACCAACCTATTAAAGTAGTGAAATCTATTTTGTACCTTTTGATATACACTGATTACTGCCAAATGCAGGTGGTGATGAGAAAGTCACATGATGAACATAAGCTCATCACAAGCAGCTTTTAATTAGTAACATATATAGAAGGTGCTCAGTGTCATTCATGGTTAGAACTGAAGTATTAAACTGAAATGTGCAATAAACATTCATTTAACATCTAACATACAACCCTAATAAACATTAATGATACAAAATAACTAAGAAGAAACATAGTTATTTAAGTTTTTACAGGAATTTTACTGTAGCATTTTCAAAGATTTGTTACCGATAAAATCAGTAATTTCTTACAGTGTATGCATATGTGTGTAGATGCAAAGTGTTTCTTTACATTGCCAACTACTGGCCCGGCACGAAGAACAGCGTTTTTAGTTTTACAACAGGGTTCTTTTCGGCAATGTTGTCATCTTTGCGCAAAACTTTTACAAAATCAAACCAAAACTTTTCTGATGTTCGTGCATCTCTGCCATGTAAACATAGCCAAAGTCTGAAAACAAAGTATTAAATATTATATATATATATATTAAATATAACCTTGCAAACATTGGCAAACCAAGTGAATATTTCATCCTCAAAAGTGTTTGTAGTATCAGGCGGAAAGTTTGCTTCCAGATGGACTGATAAAAGTGCAGTCACATAAAGTCAGCCAATCAGATTGTTGCTTGCCAAATCAAGAAGTTTAGAGGTTGAACTGTGGGTGAACGTGTCTGAGGCTGAGATTAGGCTTTTTGATAATCACACATGCACATCTATATTTAGTGATGAATTCTCCTAGGTGAATATATAATGTTGGAGAGAGGACGGTAAGAAGACAGAGGGGTGAAGAATGATTGATATAGAATAATTGGCTCTGTACTGATTTTACCTGGCCATCTGCTAACACCTCTCTTTTTTCATCTGGTCACTCAGAATCTTGGGAAGAATATTAATGGTATTACTTTAAAATGAACTGGTATAACTTTAGTGTCCATCATCCATGACTTTCCTTTAAAGAAAAGAGAGGAACAGGAAGATCATATTGATCTTGTTAGTGATATGGACTTGCATGCTGAATCATTTTGCACCTGGTCTTCATTGGCTGTAGATTTGGGTTTTTTCTCCCCCTTCACCTCTAATAAATAATTTACTCCCCCTCATGTCTTTCCATACTCGTATTCTTTCTTCTGTGGAATACAAAGTAAGGTCTTGTTGCTCTTTTCTATACAAAGCAAGTGTCCAAATGTGGCCACACATGACATAAAAAGCATTTAAAAGTGGTCCTTGTGTCTGAAAACAGGATAATGTTTTAGCTGTAATTTGCTGTAAATCTTCCACCTGAACAGTTTTCAAACCAGCAACTTCATTGGCTTACCTGCATCTTCTACTCCACACGCGGATCCAAAAGGCTATATATTCTGATATAATCTGCACTTTCCACATACAGAATTATGGACTGATTATGCATGTGGAAATTGGAGATGATATCAAGAGGCACTGCTGTGGAACAGCCAAAGAACATAAATGTAAAAGTCTGGAATTTATTAACGTAATGATTGGAATATGTTGGGCATGTTGGACTGCTTTTTAATCTCTTGGGTAAATTTTAGTAAAGTGAGGGACATTTACTGTAGCCTTAAGCAGAAAATAATTTTCCTTTTAAACAAAGAAAATGGTAAAATCACTGTGCCTCAAGGAATGTATTTGACTTACTGAAGAATGACTGACATACTAAAATGAATACATTTTGGCTGGGCCAACTTCCACAGATCGCAGTCCTTTCATCCAGTAAAATATTTACAAGAATGACAAAAGTCCATGTGTTGCCACATTCAGAAATGTCATTAATCATGTGTCATCCTGACGTTGTGGATATATTTATGCTCCCAGGGGCGTAGCACCAAATTTTGGGCCCTATGCACAAGCAGTTGCCATGGGCCCCTGTAAGATCGAGGTTCACAACTACCTACAACTAACCTTACTACTAATCTACGAACTCTTATATGTATGTTCACAAGTTAGCTTTGCTACTAATATGACAGCCTATCCCAACCTATATGACATTGAGCCTACAAAGTTAGACTATTATAGTCCAATAACAAATATTAACTTAGTTTTTGAATTAGTATAGTATTGAAATGGTGTAGGCTAGGGCTGTAACGATACACCAAACCCACGATTTGGTTCGTATCACTATTTTTTTTCGTGGGGGGGGTGGGAGAAATTTTTTTTTTTTAAAACAGTTTGCGCCCGGCTTGGTAATAGATAACGGGGCTCGAGCACACTGAGTAAATACTTGAACCCCTTGTTATCGACAACCGGAAAAATGGTCGCATATCTATGGCGGCAAATCTATGCAATACGCGAGTGCACCCCTGATGCTGGCGCGCGTGGTAAATCACATACGCCAGAGGAAAACAGATCTACACACAAAGAAATGGGAGCCGCGAGCTCATTTCAAAACTGTCTCGCGCGCACATGAAATGTCATCTGCGCGTAATTCAAGGTAGTCACGGGGTGTGTCGCGATGCTCCCTTATCACACCGCAACACAGGATCGTGGATCGCGATTTCGGTTTCATATCGTGTTCGTTACAGCCCTAGTGTAGGCTATGCAAGGCATCATGTAATTTCTAATTTTGTGTTATGCCGTTGTGTTATTAGCACTGATAATCGCAGTGGGATGGAAGTGTTTTGTAACCACAGCTGGAGTTCATTTGTTTGACTATTTGTAACTCTCACATTTTGGGCTCACCTTTCTTGGGAAAGGAGTCTTTTAGCAGTTGCTTTCAATCATTTCTTTTTTTTTTTTATCCCTTTCTTGTCTCTTTTCTTTTCTGACAACTGGATTTAGCTTTCTTAGACATCATCTTCCATAGGACAGTTATGCACTGCCGTCTGCCGCTTCAGCAGAATGAACGTTACTTTACATGCGTCTGGTCAAAAAGCTCGTGAGGGTGGACTAAACCATTTTGTGCAAGGGAGAAGGTGCCTGTCTTCAGACACTATATGTACTTGGACACCATTTAATACATCAATCAACAGATGCATTTACTAAAACATTAGCATTTACCACTTGGGGCCCTGGTAATTTAGTCCCACTTTTCACCCAACTACGATGCCCCTGTATGCTCCTAATGCAATTAGACCGCTCTTTTTCACTTACCTTTACCATTGCAGGCGGATCAAGAGGGATAAACGGTTTAATATCACTCCGACACTATTGTAGTTTTTATGTTATCTGCTTTTCTTTAAATTTTAGTAACATTTCTGGATTTATTTATTTGTTTATTCATTCATTAATTCATTTTTTTTAATTAATTAATTTAAATTTTTGTTTAAATTATTAGTAGTAGAGGTTTTCAAACAGAGGTTTTCACTGTAGATCACTGTAAGGAGGGATGTTTCACCCATCTTTTGAATGCAAAACAGCTTTCAATGTATCTTACTGATCAAAGTTCTTCTATGTAAAGTACATAATATAGAAATGCTGTTTAAAGGCAAAATGCTACATATATGGTTTTTGGCTCATCTTTGATAAAACTGCAGAAAAATATTTTGAATATTTTGCTTGCATATGTGTTGCATATGTCTTAAGAATCCGACTGCCATCCAATGGACAATTTCCTGCAATTCATGTTTAAAGAATAAAATGTAATAAACCATAAGCTCATGGCACTGATAACTCCATGAAATAATAAAACAAGGAGCAGGTATGAAGAAAGGTACAAATGTAAGTGCTAGCAGAGAGGTTTGCAGGCAGATCATTACTCACTTGCTGATTGTTCAAAGGCAAGATGCATTTCTCACAGCGTATCCATAATTTAAAGTGAATATGGATTGAAAAGAATCTGCCTCAACAAAGGCAGCAATTGTTCTTTAGAACAGCAGAACTGTAGCAGAAATCCTAAAGAGAAATCTATCACAAGCAGACATCTATCTATCTATGTGTCTATCCTATGTATCAATCCTATCTATCTATCTATCTATCTATCTATCTATCTATCTATCTATCTATCTATCTATCTATCTATCTATCTATCTATCTCTATAATTGTACATCAGATCTTGCTATAAGTGTACATCTTCTTTCCTGTGGCACACTTTGCCAGCTATTGGCAGGCTCAGCTCATTAAAGGAATGAATTATTGAAACTTTCTCTGTGAGTGTTAGACTATGTATTTGTCTATACTCTTTCCAGTGCTTCATTCACTAACCTTCAAACTGACAAGTTCTGCAGAATGAGGAGAAAGAGCATGTCCGGGAACCATGCACATAAGAAACTAGAGGCAAACTAATTACAGTCGGTATAATTAGCGGGCATGTGGCTGTCTGCCAGCTCCGCTCGCTTTCAAGAGAAACTCTGCCTCTGTTGAAGACTTAAAGGGAAAAGTCCATATTGTATTTACAATCATGGGAACTGCTGCTTGCTTTGAATCAGTTGGACCTGGGAGAGCATTATTAGTCTTTGGGTCGAAATCTCACACACTGTGATGTGAGTGTGTGTGTGTGGGATACAGAGTGTGAGTTTGTACGTGCTATGGCACAATTAAGTTAATTAACTAGAAGTACAATCAATAAAACTAACTTCATGAGTTGTCGATTTAGAAATGGCTCTTAGTCTTATCAGCAGGTTCAGGTTTATTGGTAATTCATCCACAGCATATTGATGAACTAGTTGCCTATTGGAATGATTTATAAGGAAGGAGCTTTAAAACATGGCTGCAAAAATATTTTTTGTGCTCCCTCCCTCCCAAGTTTTAAATCTGCTTATGTATGAATGTGTAGCTAATTATTTAGCAATATTTCATATCTTAATCTCACTGTAGCGCTTTCACAGCCATTATGAGTCATCCTCAGAAGTGCAACTGGGTCATACTGTAAAGGCACAGTTTAAATAAGAAAAAAGATACTATTAAATGAATCTTTAAATCTATAAAGTAGGAAAGTGAGGTGAGCGAGTTTGTGCTCCATGAGTGTAAATGGGACATCATTTGTTATATGTTTATTTATTTTATTTTTATTACTCATTTAAAAGTTTTTAGGGTTTTAGTATCAGTATGTTAGTCTTAAGGTTATCTATAAGCCTCTGTGCAACAAAACAAGCGTTCAAAACTGGCAGTTCCATCACTTCCGCCAAAACAAATGAATTTTTTCGTACTTCAGCTTCTCAGTTTAGGCAACAGGGACAGAGTCAGGCAGTGTACATAAATATGCTTGGTTTCGAGTTGTGTCACGTGAACCGTGACAGCGCTCACAGACGTGATCATTCAGAGGGGATCATATGCGAGAGTCTGCATGTATTAAACACTTTTAAAACTACACAGCCTCAACATGATTATGATCCCTATTTTATTTTAGTAAGAGTTTCATATTGATTCTAGGGGGTAATCTATAGACTGTGGCTGTCAAATGCTTTACCAAGCTCAACGGCTCTGGCCAGAGCAGATATAAGCAAAACGCTATTTGATATTTTAAAAAGGGGGCGGGCTGCTCGATATGTCCTGCCCCTGTCCTCCTGTTTCAGTTTACATCACCACATAGAATAACGCTGCATGTTTAAAGACACTTTAGGGGGCTTTTAAATTATGTAAATGGATAAAAAAAAAAAAAAAAACTCTTTATAGCTATATTAAAATTAAACCACAGAAAGTGGCAATCGCTATTTTATTGATTCAACTGATTCATTTATTCGTTCATTCAACTGATTTGTTAAAGGTGCCATAGAATGGAAAACGTCTAGGTTACTATCGTAACCCACGTTCCCTGAAGGAGGGAACGGAGACGTTACATATGGGATCTCGCATGAG
>JAUMHQ010000089.1:4675380-4686579 GCA_032361165.1 Enteromius paludinosus | reverse complement strand
ATTAGGTAAATTGTTCCAGAGTTTGGGTGCTAAATAAGAAAAAGATCTGCCACCTGCAGTAGATTTTGATATTCTAGTAATTCTATACTACTACTTCTAGTATTCTATAATTATCAAATGGCCAGAGTTTTGAGAACGTAGCAGACGTGGAGGACTAACTTTCATGCATCAATTCAATTTTTGTGTTTTCAGATCCGTAGCAAGCTTTTTGATGAAAGAATGACGAATATGAAAATAATTTCAAACTGTTTTGAAATCAAGGACCGTTGATAAAAGTCTACTAATCTCGAGTCATTTCAGTTCCTTAAAGGGTTAGTTCACCCGAAAATGAAAATTTTTCATTAATTACTCACCCTCATGTAGTTTCAAACCCATAAGACCATTGTTCATCTTCAGAACACAAAAAGGGAAGGGAAGGGAAGGGAATGGAAGGGACGGGACGAGACGGTTATGGTTTCCCATACTTGGAATTTGTGGTCTGCATTTAACCCATCCAATTGCACACACATAGTGGTGAGAAGTGAACCATGAACACACACCCGGAGCAATGATCCCAGATCCAGAAACCAAGTAAAAACACTGGTAAAAAAAAAAAAAGTCCATGTGACATCAGTGGCTCAACCTCACTTTTTTTTGCGAAGCTACGAGAAGACTTTTTTTGCGCAAATAAAACAAAAAAAACATTTACTCTTCTTCCATGGTTTGTGTCTTTGGCCATGCTCAACGCAACGCAAACTTTAACGGATTTGATGTAATCAGCTTTGTTTACATCCAGTCGAAAGCACACATATGTGCGTAAACTGCAGCTGTTTGCGTCTAAAAGAAAGCATACGCCTACGCATAACGTTTCTGGATCTGTGATCATTTCAGTTGTTCTGGTGTCTATGGACAGTCAGATGTCTCTGATTTATTACAAAAATATCTTAATTTTGGTCTGAAGATGAACAGGGCTTACGGGTTTGGAACGACATGAGGGTGAATAATTAATGACAGAATTTTCTTTTTTTGGTGAACTAACCCTTTTAAGACTTTGGTTAAACTTTGAAACTCAAAGCTGAAGCTCAAACTTTGATTCCTTTCCTTACAGTACATCCAAAATTTTCACAGTTTTAAAATTGTGACATGGTAAAGAAATCCACATAAATTTAACAGTTTCATCCAAGTCTCCTGAAGAGACATGATCTTTTACAATAAACATTTATTTTAGGTTTTTATTCCCATATTAACATTGATTACTCCACATAAATAAATCACATTAAATATGGGAACTTGAAGCTGAAATGTAATTGATGAACCAAACCCGATTATAGCTTTACAACAGAGCCAATTCATTATCTGAACTAAACCAGCATAAACCAGCCTTCATGCTGGTGTAATCTGGTCTTTTCAGCAGGGTAAGCATTTCGATCCTGTTATAGGTTTTTGTATTTGAACTGTGCATTCCAGAAATGGGAAACAAAGGTATTTTACTCACTACTGTATGTTGGCCAACTGAATACACTTTAGGCAGTTTGAAAATCTACTTAGCAATTTAAGCACATCTCGCGTTCCTATGCTTCCCAAAACAGCCACTGAGTAAAATGCCATAAGGCAGAGCCATTTGTTCATCTTAATGAGTAGATGAAGTGAGGTTAGATGTAGGTTCACACACACACACACACACACACACACACACACCCTATTCGACTCATCTGGATCATTTCACTCTGAATGCATAGTCAGTCTTTTCAGCCCCTCTTTTACATTCACCTATGGGTTTCTGTGCTATAGAGGGCTTTGTTAGATGGCTTTTAAAACACATGCAATTCCGTCTGCTCTTTTCCCAATAATCTCCTCCGGGAGCGATCTGATTAGCATCCCCGCTAATAACAAATATGTTGTTGAACAAACCGGTCACATCTACCCATGCAACCCTGGCTGAAGGAAAATTAGATGCGTTCTGAAGACAAAAGCCCCAAGCTGCAGCCCTTAAAGTTGATTAAATTCAGCAGGGCAAGGTAAAATAAATAAATAAATATATAAAACTAATTATCATGTTGCATAACTATGGTAATCTTTGCAGTAGCGAGTCAGAGCTGTGGCATAAAGGTTGGGTAGAATGAGCTTAACAAGTCCACGGACTTTTGTTTTTATTAATACAATATTTCAGTTGAAAATGTATGAAAGCACAGATGTAATACACATTTTAGGTGCACCATTCCTTTCACTCAGTATTATTAACAGTTTTGCCTTCACTAGTTTATTTTACCTGACCTTGCGGTGAGACAAATTCATTTTAACAGTACAAGCCTTCTATCTAGTCTCCAAATATGAAAAATATATAAATACATCATTATATATTTGGACGTATATGTGCATAAACCCATTTACAGATTACCATTTTTTCAGTTGGACTATAAAATTAATGTTGGGTGCTTCCATATGTTTTTAATAGTTGCTTGTGATGTCATATTTTTATATATTGACTTCATCATATCCAATTTCATGGGATACGTTTTAGATTATACCAGATTTTCTCAAAAAACAGTTTTCACTTGGACTCTATGTAGGCAAAATTCATCTTCTGTGGTCTGTCAACTGACTTTGAAAATCTTAAAGCATAGCTAAAACTAATCCGTTCTAATACAACTCCCAATTGGACTGTAATTGGATTGGAATATTTTGCTTGGAATGTGGAGTGAAAATGGAAAAAAAATGATCAGAGGAATGAAGGATAGAGATGTGGATTGGGGAAAAAAGAAAGACTCATCCTTTCCAAACAGAAAGTTTATATTTAGAGGAAATATTGAGTTTAATTACCTGAATATCTTTGAGCGGTAGAAGCAGTTTAGACGCATTCCTTTTGATTATGTTCTGCTTCCAAAAACAACTTCTTAATATAGATGCATAGTCAGAATGCTATGAGAAAGATGCTCAAGCAGAAAGTTTTGTGAGTTTGCCCGTGAGAAACTAACAAATTCCACACAATTCAGATCCCTGCTTATTCCTGTGGCCAATTATACTCCTGTCTCTCGATCTGTCTCAGTCTCTGGAGATATTCGGTGGAGGGCCTTTCAGCTCTATTACACAGTGAGGCGAATGAACGTATCCTCAGAGAGTGACTGCTTTTACTTTCAGACCTGTCTCAAAGGATGTGAGCCAGAACGCAGTAACTTCACCTCCAACTGTCCCACACTCAGGGTTATTAACAAACCTTGACCCTGATTTTTATAACATGTTCCCACGCTCGTTCCTCCTGCAGCATTCGAGATTTGTAATGATTTTGAATGAAACGCTGCAGATTGGATTTTGTTACTCCACTTGAGGTCCTGAGGTCCTCGACTTTTTTTTTTTAATCCTCCAAGCACTCAACTTGGTTGGGAAAAAAGGTTTTACTGTAAAAATATAGGGTGGTTTAGTTCAGTTAAAGGTCTCTTTATTTATAAGACTGAAGTTGAAGATGATTGTTCTGTTTAAATGGGTTGCATTTGAGAGGAGCTTCTGGTTGTAAAGCTTCGAGACAAAATCGAGAGTGTCATATCTGTTAAATGAGTCATTGCAGAAGTATTGAGGAGTAGTGAAGAAGAGGAGGTGATGGATTGAAGTCAATGAAGCTGAGGGAATAACAGACGAAATCATGTGGTTTTCTGCAGGTTACCTTTTTGAGACTAGTTGATTGGTTTGAAAAGATTCATTAGGAAACAAAAGAAATGTCTGTATGAGTGAATCATTTACTCAAACCCTATGTTTGAAAAATACTTCTGATTCATTCAGAAATTAAATGTGGCGGTCTTTGAGATTCTTTTTTTTAAATGATTTGTTTTGAAACATTGATTTATTCATAAATTGAACAAGTGAATGTCTTGTGAATGGGTGGATCATTAAGAAAACAACAACAAACATGCCAGATGTTTGCGATCGCTGGAGGTTTAAGTAAGGGAGCTTGAGTTACTAATAATCAACATTTAACCAGGTAAAAAATATTTAAGGTTATTTCTTTTTTGTATTTCATCTGCAATGTGAACTTTTATAAACATCCGTCTGGCCATTAACTAATGATTGACAGGTCAGCGTATAAAGGTGCGTGTCACTGTGCGACAAGGTACTCTTCTACACACTCAAAAGTCTTTGGTTTTTCTTCACCAAAAGACTGCATACTTTAAGGGCGTAGTATAAGTAGGCACATTGGGATGCAGCATCTGTTTTTTTGAGTGAGTCATTGAATCAAGTTATTTGTTTAAAACACACAGATTATTTTTGAAATTAGACAAGTGACTTTATAAGGGAACATTGATACTTTAGTCAACTTGTTACACCCAACCACAGATGGTTAATTTCAGAGCAGATATGTAGATTAATTAAACTACAGTGGTAAAACATAAGACTCGTTGGAAACGCTGGGTTTGTGAAGCTTAGTAAGCTTATGTTCTTGCCTTTATTTCTACTGATTGAACTGGACTTGGACTTGCTTGCCAAAAGTGGATGGTTATTATCCATAATGGGCAGGTGCATTATGGGTAATTTGTTTGGTTCAGACCACATAGACCCTGGCATGCTTGTATAAAGGCTCCATTAGTCTGGAAATTGAGCATAACATTGATCATTGAGATAAATACACGGTACTTTGTACAGTACATGCTCCTGCTCTTTCCCCTGAATAATAATTTAACCTATACGTGGAAAGGAGATGTTCATGAGCAAGGCAGTGTGTCTAATATGATTTGAAATTAGTAATTTCATTTAAAACTTGGAAAATGTATAATTATATTTCAGAGCTGAAAGTTTTATTTCTAGCTTTGGTTCTGCACCATTCTCAGTTTGAACTCAGCACCTTGCTTCTTTTTCTCTGTCTGAAGGTGAAGGAGCGTAAAGGCTTTTTCAGTGGTTAATGGGACTTGGATGACAGTTCTTCTAAATTCATGAGTGTGTGAGTACTGCAATTCTGGAGTTAAGGTCAAAGTGTTGACCTTAATGTCGTAATTATTGTGGACTGAAGTGGCTTGTCACACTAAAGAACATCAAAGTCAACACCTGAGAATGAGCTTTAAGGATGAGTGCTTTCAGCTGCCTTGTCCGTCAATAATGAAATCCTGACACTGATAGAAATATATAAGCTTCCACATAATAGCTCAGAATAAACAACATTTTCTTTTTGCTGCCAATATACAATACAGGTCAAGATCAGTTTTTCACCGTTTTTGTGTAAATGGACCCTTTCCAACAGTGACAGTATGATTTTGTGATCCGTCTTTTCGCACTGAATACAACTGATGGACTCATATGCAATTATTACAGAAGGTTCAAACACTAACAGATGCTCCAGAAGGTAACACAATGCATTAAGAGCCAGGGGTTGAAAACCTTTTGAATCTTGGTAAATTTGTGTACATTGTAAACATGTAAATATCTTCTGTAGCTTCTGAAGGGCAGTACTAAATGAAAACAATATGATATTTACTAGGCAAAATAAGAAAAATGTACACATCTTCATTCTGTTCAAAAGTTTTCATCCCCTGTCATGGTAGTGTTTCACAGGGGACTTTTGCGTGAAATGGCTTTAAAAGAAATATATATTTTTATTCTACTTCTTTTGCTACATTATTGCCACCATATACAGATCATAAACTTACAGTACATTTTGTTTTATATGTATGAATCAGAGTACATGTCCACTATAGAGCCTCAGCATTATGAGTGTGTCTCAGTTTTAAGCACCAATAATTTTAATGCCTTATAAAACAAACTCATCTTCTGTTTTTGATATCAGCATCATTCCTCAGCACCCTCAGATTTCATTAAATTGTTTTACAACGGAGCTTTGGTGATAAAACCTCTATTGCAATATCTACCGCCAAAAAGAAGGTTATATTATTGAGATTATTATTAAGTCAACATGAAATCTGGCATTTCTCGTCTCTCACAGCAGAGCTTGATACATCTCTGAAATGAGGAGAAACTTATTTCCTCCGTACCACCAGGAAGTCATAAACCTGTCAGTCATATCTGAAATATAATCCTCTGGAGGTTACTGTAAACCTGTATGTGTCTGTAAGAGAAGCAATATGAGGAATTATTCACAGGGATTGTCAGGGACATATAGCCGGCCTGCGAAGACAGGTGTTATTATATATTCAGTTGCATATAACATATTCAGAATCGCAGCTGTAATACAGAGACCTCTATTAACCTGCAGTGAAAGTCTGATGCTGGCAAACACTAGCAAAGAGAAACGCTCCTAATATGAGTAATGTGCTGCATAATCCCATTCTCCTTTCAAAGATTGGACAAAAGTTTGTATTAAACAGCATAAGCCAGGTGGTGACACTGTGGATCATCAGGGTTTATAAACGTATTTGGGCTGTTTGCAGTAGAATAATTTAGTGACAGGGAGAGAAGTAAGCAGAAAGATACGCTGGATGATCCTCAAGCTCCAAAAAACACATTAGGGCTAAGAGTTCTTGAACCTCAAACGGTTTAAACCTTCAACTGCATAATTATTTTGACTGCATTGACATTGACAGATATCATTTGCTCACCCTTAAGTAGGCCTGCACGATTATGACAAAAATCATAATTGTCGATTTTTCCTTTAAAAGTGAAAATCTAAAAATCACAAAAGCACACAAAAAGTAAATTAATTAAAAAGTATAATTTTTTTTACATTGTAACATTTTCATTAAAAGATATGTTTGCCCTTAATGTTTTTTTTGTTTTTGTTTTTTTAAGTTATTATTATTCAAAAATAGATGCTTTTATTCATAGAAAATGTATTAAATTGATGAAAAGTGACAGTAAAGATTTTTTTCATTGCTACAAAATTTTATATATTTGGAATAAATGCTTTCTATTCAAAGAATCATGTAAATTTGTGGTATGGTTTCCACAAAAAAAACATTAAACAGCATAACATTTACTATCATTGATAATAAGAAGAAATGTTTCTTGAGCAGCAAATCAGCATATTAGAAGGATTTCTGAAGGATCATGTGACTAACAAGACTAACAATGCTCAAAATTAAGCTTTGATCACTGAAATAAATAACATTTTATTTCAAAATAAAACACTTATTCTAACTTTTTGCTGTATTTGTTGCCTCAAGCAAGATGCCGGGTTAATAAATAAGCTTGAATAAAATTTGCAGTAATAGCTCGCAGTCTTGATCTTTGAACTCCAGTAGGCTGTGAAACAAACACTCTCTGAGGCATCCAGGCAGATGGTTTCTGGCTCTTTCTGTGGTGATTAACACAGCTTACTTTCTGCTTCTTAAAGCTTGCTTCACACTGTGTGGCAGCATAGGATGGATTCTCATGCAGCGCGTCGCTGCTGCTGTACTCACAGTCTGATGAAGCAACAGGGGCCAGTCGCAGGGGTTTACACTTTAATTCACCACAGGACTCAAGTGCTTTTCACTTTTTGATTGAGGGCGAATGGGGCCGTGAAACGAGAAACATGGTGAATAAAAATGAATGACGCAGCCTTTGGCTTGACTCTCTTATTCCCCTTTCAGTTCTTTCATTCGTGCACAGATCCCTTTTGACATCGCTTAAAAAATAAAAGATTCTGTTTCTTATATTGAGTGGCATGTTGTTTGCACAAACCAGCTTTTTTTTTTTACTCATTTAATTTTCATGAAATTATTTTTTTCTCACGTAATTCTTTTCTTCTCTTTCTTTCTTTCTTTTTTCGTTTCTTAAATAAATGTATCGGACTGATATAGGGTTACAAATTCGAACAAGCCTTCATCAGTTTTGCTGTTTGTAAAACATGTGAAACATCACTTTAGTTCCTAAACTGCACACTTTGTTTCTAGTCCTGTCATTTGAGCAAGACACGTATCTCAGAGGGACCAGACACTGGAAACCAATACGTTTGCAGTTGCAATTTTTTCTCATCACACCAAGGGAGAAACAAAATGCACCTAAACTTCATGTTAAAACTTAAATTAAAGCTAATATAAATAAACTATTTAGTGAAAATGAAATGTCTACCGAGTGGCGCTAAAACACAGGTTCAATACATGTATGTACATTTATATATGTATGTATTGCGGTGGTACAGAAATTAAATATACGTGGACTGTTGCTAAAAGTTAATGCTCTATCATTTTGGAAATATGCCCTAAACCAATCCCGCCCCAAACCTTCCCGATAGTGTTAACAAATGCAAACCTGATATAAAAAGGCATTTCTTGATGCAACCGTGCCATTACAACTTCCTTTTACACATATTTGAACTGTATCGTTGAACTGTAGGTAAACGGGGGTTCAAACCGGGGCTCTTCTCCTCTCAAGTTCATCTCTGTACTCCATGAGCTACCGAATAAACCATCTATGAAAACCCATAGTATGAAGCTGCATATGTGATGCTAGCATAAGTTTTCAAATATCCCAGCATTTTAATATTGCTTTGAAGTCACATGATATTCTTGAAGTAATTGTGTGAAAATGATGCATTATTAACCGAAACTCTGTAAATTTGTGTGGAAGGGAATAAAAGGTGTCTGAGTTTTACTGCCTCTAGTGTTCATTTCTTTTGGAAACGGCAGTGATATGTACTTACTGGTACATATTTTGAATCTTGCTAAAAAGTGCACCCAGGTATGCCATCAGACCAGGTAGAAAGGAATAGTTTATTACCAAATGACGAAAATGCACTCACCCCCAGGCCGTTCAAGATGTAGATGATTTTGTTTTAAAACAGATTTGGAGAAATTTAGCATTACCTCATTGTGTGTTGTAAAAAAAATATCATATTTAAGTAAACTATGTTAATTTAATTTGTTAATTATATATATATATATATATATTTAAATGTAATATAAAGCATGTGTTTTGATATAAATGTATACATGTAAATATTTTCTAAATATATACTGTATGTGTATGTATTTATATGTACATAATACATTTATTTTCATTTATTTATCATAATTTAGTATGAGTGTCTTTCTTTCCATTGAAAAAAAAGATGGGTTAAAGAATGTGCTGATCTAACTGTTGCTGGTCCCCATTGACTTCCAGTTCCTTTTTTCAAAATATCTTTTTTTGTTTAACAGAAGAATGAAATGCATACCGTTTTGGAACAACGCGAGGGTGAGTGAATTTTTTTGACAGCTAAATTTCTAATAACAACTGCCCCTTGTACTAATTTTCAAGAACATACTGCAGCCAGGTGTGTGAAAACATACATGATAATGAGTATCATTAAGCAGTTTCTCTGTAAATCTGAAAGGTTATTACAGCAAGCACCTTTCATGTTTTATAGTCTGCCTCACATTATTTTCGCTATGTTGCTTTAGATATATTGACCTTCAGTTCCTTCCACTTTAGCAACATGTTGGTTCAGAGAAGCGTGTGTGTGTATCATCTGTGTTGCCTCATTACCTCCGTAGGAATGTCAAACACTTCTCATCAACGGGTCCTCCATTATCTTCACTGTTTGACACACACGCACACACTAATACTCTTGCTCTTTAATTAGAAGGGATTTTAATGTTCGGCAGGTTTCATCTCTTCTAAGCCCCTCTGACATCCATCTTTCATTATAACTTGTAAACCGCAAGTAGTGTATATAAATGTGTGTGCGTGCCTGGGCTTAATCAGTTTCCCAACTCTGAGACAGACAAAGTAAAAACAACACAGAATTACACTCTCACTTTCACCCAAACAGAGCCATATATTACATTCCAATTTGTGCAACGTGACACTCTCAAATCCAATATAACTGCTGTGGGCATCTACAGACCTTATCTCTAGGAGAGAGAAAACTGCAGAGTTTACCAGCCTTGCCATACAATATCTTAAAGGTAGGGTAGATATTTTGAAGATGCTAGCAATAGCAAGCTAGTTTGAAAGCACTGACCTTCTTGACCATTTCTTAGCACTGTCACTAGTGTTGATTCTTGTATGTTAGCCAGTCAGAGCCAAAGACTAAAACTTACCTAAAACTTTAGTGCTATTTGTTTGCTGCCTTACAAGCACCGGCATTTCCCACTGGAAATCTAGTTTCCAATTTCACTCTTTGCCAAAGACAACAGCGTCTGCTGAGAGATAGATTCATTGCCTTATTTGAGATAAAGCCTCCCGCCATCTTCTGTTTGTATCACGAACAGAAGGTTCATTCACCCCCTTCAGGTCACTGGATGAACCTGGCAATGCCTGGTATGTGAAGCTTGTGTTTGTTTAAACATTATTTAGCTGCCATATAGTCAAAAGTTCAGGCAACACAAACGGTTGACTGGCAGCAAACAGGCAAATGAGATTTACAGTAATCTCTTTCTTTGATGAGGGAACTGGCATCATGCATTTCTTTCAGGGCACATCAAGGTTAAATACGGCAGTTGGAGGTCTTGGCACTAGTTCATGCTTTGATTGCATTTCTGTGAAAGGAAATATCTCAGCAGGGAGGAGCGTGTGGATTTGGTCACATATTCTTCTTTTGTTACTTATTATGTGTGTGGTTTGATACATAGTGTGCACTTTTGGAAGTTGTCTGGCTTCCACGAGGCTTGTGACTGTGCGTACATAGTGGCAAATTGTTGATTGATGTTGTTATTTCCTTGGCACACAAAAAGTATGTTGTTTGCTTCATAATGGTAAGGCTGAACGACTGATAGCAGATTGACTATCCTGATGATGTCTTTCATACTTTTCTGGACCTTGACAGTGTTGTTTTCTTGGCAGTCTTTTCTTGGGACAGTGACAGAACCGGGTTTTTGTTCAAAATATCTTAAATTGTTTTCTGAAGATGAACAAAGCTATTTTTTGGTGTAGAGTAACCCTTTAAGGGAAATAGGACCTTCTCTGTCCTTCAACCTCACATCTTGAGAGAAGAATGATCACATGACTTGCAGATGGACTAACTTTGACTTGTTTCCAAAAAGCTGAAGGTGAATCCAGAGGTTTTAAAGGAATAGTCCATATATATATATATATATATATATACACAGTACAGGCCAAAGGTTTGGACACACCTTCTCATTCAATGTGTTTTCTTTATTTTCATGACCATTTCCATTGGTAGATTTTCACTGAAGCCATCAAAACTATGACTGAACACATGTGGAGTTATGTACTCAACAAAAAAGGTGAAATAACTGAAAACATCTTTTATATTCTAGTTTCTTCAAAATAGCCACCCTTTACTCTTGGCATTCTCTCGATGAGCTTCAAGAGGTAGTCACCTGAAATGGTTTTCACTTCACAGGTGTGCCTTATCAG